>JAVIAB010000139.1:80354917-80434917 GCA_032433765.1 Megaustenia siamemsis
CATATGACAACGTGCACCGTCTAGACAAGAGGCAGAATAAGAAGGCGCTCTATAGTAGCCAACCTTCGATGTGGAGACGGCACCCAATGAATTAGTGACGCTCCATGGTATCCAACCTTCGATGTGGAGACGGCACCCAATGAATTAGTGACTCTCCATGGTATCCAACCTTCGATGTGGAGACGGCACCCAATGAATTAGTGACTCTCCATGGTATCCAACCTTCGATGCGGAGACGGCACCCAATGAATTAGTGACTCTCCATGGTAGCCAACCTTCGATGTGGAGACGGCACCCAATGAATTAGTGACTCTCCATGGTAGCCAACCTTGTATGTGGAGACAGCACCCAATGAATTAGTGACGCTCCATGGTAGCCAACCTTGGATGTGGAGACGGCACCCAATGAATTAGTGACGCTCCATAGTAGCCAACCTTCGTTGTGGAGACGGCACCCAATGAATGAATGGCTCTCCATGTAGCTAATCTTCGGTGTGGAGACGGCACCCAATAAATGAATGGCGCTCCATGTAGCTAATCTTCGATGTGAGGAAGGTACCCAATGAATGAATGAATGGCGCTCTATGTAGCTAATCTTTGGTGTGTAGACGGCACCCAATGAATGAATCGCGCTTTATGTAGCTAATCATTGGTGTGGAGGCGGCACCCAATAAATGAATGGCGCTCCATGTAGCTAATCTTCGATGTGGGGAAGGTACCCAATGAATGAATGAATGGCTCTCCATGTAGCTAATCTTCGGTGTGGAGACGGCACCCACTAAATGAATGACGCTCCATGTAGCTAATCTTCGATGTGAGGAAGGTATCCAATGAATGAATGGCGCTCTATGTAGCTAATCTTTGGTGTGGAGACCGCACCCAATGAATGAATGGCGCTCCATGGTAGCCAACCTTCGTTGTGGAGACGACACCCAATGAATGAATGGCGCTCTATGTAGCTTATCTTTGGTGTGGAGACGACACCCAATGAATGAATGGCGCTCCATGTAGCTAATCTTCAATGTGGGGAAGGTACCCAATGAATGAATGGCGCTCCATGTAGCTAATCTTCGGTGTTGAGACGGCACCCAATAAATGAATGGCGCTCCATGTAGCTAATCTTTGGTGTTGAGACGGCACCCAATAAATGAATGGCGCTCCATGTAGCTAATCTTCGGTGTTGAGACGGCAACCAATGAATGAATGGAATATTTATTAAGGTGTTTGAGGAGGGAGAAGATCCACGAAGGATTGTCTCTCCTTTTTCATCTTCCGACCATCATCCCTTTTCTCTGATAATATCACCAAGCATTCAGATATCTTCCCGATAACGTAAACATTTATCACCACGTTGCATGATATCTGTAGTGTCGACGATGTCAATTCCCCTTATCTGTTCTCGCATTCAAGGGTGACTTCAGAAAAGTTTATCGACTATTCATAAGGCGGTTGGAATTTTATATAACAACTTCTAGTTCCCTATAATTTAAATGGGCTCATATGTTGTTGCTTTCAGTCTCAACCACTGAGAAATGCTACTTACGTTTTAAGTGGTATTTGATAAGTATAACAAACTTTAACATAACAGATAGAAACAAACATGTTGGTATCTGTTGATTGATAGACATGTTTGTGTAGTTTCAGATACGTCTACAGGCGTGTGAAAGTAAATTGAGGTACCACCGATGACGTGTGTGCGTATATTCTGATACATCTACAGACGTGTGAAAGTAATTTGAAGTACCACCACTGACGTGTGTGAGGAAGAATAGGTATCTCTACCGACGTGTGTGCATAGATTCAGAGATCTCTACAGACGTGTGAACAGATTCAGATATCTCTACAGACATGTGAACAGATTCAGATATCTCTACAGACATGTGAACAGATTCAGATATCTCTACAGACATGTGAACAGATTCAGATATCTCTACAGACATGTGAACAGATTCAGATATCTGTACAGACATGTGGACAGATTCAGATATCTCTACAGACATGTGAACAGATTCAGATATCTCTACAGACGTGTGTACAGATTCAGATATCTCTACAGACGTGTGAACAGATTCAGATATCTCTACAGACATATGAACAGATTCAGATATCTCTACAGACGTGTGAACAGATTCAGATATCTCTACAGACGTGTGTACAGATTCAGATATCTCTACAGACGTGTGAACAGATTCAGATATCTCTACAGACATGTGAACAGATTCAGATATCTCTACAGACGTGTGAACAGATTCAGATATCTCTACAGACATGTGAACAGGTTCAGATATCTCTACAGACATGTGAACAGATTCAGATATCTGTACAGACATGTGAACAGATTCAGATATCTGTACAGACATGTGAACAGATTCAGATATCTCTACAGACATGTGAACAGATTCAGATATCTCTACAGACGTGTGAACAGATTCAGATATCTCTACAGACATGTGAACAGATTCAGATATCTCTACAGACGTGTGAACAGATTCAGATATCTCTACAGACGTGTGTACAGATTCAGATATCTCTACAGACGTGTGAACAGATTCAGATATCTCTACAGACGTGTGAACAGATTCAGATATCTCTACAGACGTGTGAACAGATTCAGATATCTCTACAGACGTGTGAACAGATTCAGATGAGATATTTCAACAGACGTACGAGTAGATTCAGATATCTCCACAAACGAGTGTATGGATAATTTGATACATCCACAGACGTATTTGATGAGACTGAGATACATCTACAGACGTGTTTAATGAGATTGAGATACATCTACAGACGTGTTTAATGAGATTGAGATACCTCTACAGACGTGTTTAATTAGATTGAGATACCTCTACAGACGTGTTTAATTAGATTGAGATATATCTAAAGACGTGTTTAATGAGATTGAGATACATCTAAAGACGTGTTTAATGAGATTGAGATACATCTAAAGACATGTTTAATGAGATTGAGATACATCTAAAGACATGTTTAATGAGATTGAAATACATCTAAAGAAGTGTTTAATTAGACTGAGATACATCTAAAGACGTGTTTAATTAGATTGAAATACATCTAAAGACGTGTTTAACGAGATTGAAATACATCTAAAGACGTGTTTAATGAAATTGAAATACATGTAAAGAAGTGTTTAATTAGACTGAGATACATCTAAAGACGTGTTTAATGAGACTGAGATACCTCTACAGACGTGTGTCAGGAGACTGAGATACCTCTACAGACGTGTGTCAGGAGACTGAGATACCTCTGCAGACGTGTGTCAGGAGACTGAGATACCTCTACAGACGTGTGTCAGGAGACTGAGATACCTCTACAGACGTGTGTCAGGAGACTGAGATACCTCTGCAGACGTGTGTCAGGAGACTGAGATACCTCTACAGACGTGTGTCAGGAGACTGTAATACCTCTACAGACGTGTGTCAGGAGACTGAGATACCTCTACAGACGTGTGTCAGGAGACTGAGATACCTCTACAGACGTGTGTCAGGAGACTGAGATACCTCTACAGACGTGTGCCAGGAGACTGAGATACCTCTACAGACGTGTGTCAGGAGACTGAGATACCTCTGACCCAAATTGTCAAAACTCTAGACCATAAGAGAAGTGAGAGTACCTCTGAAGAAGTCATAGAAAATCTGCCTGTTTGGCTAGAGATACCTAAGCATACAGTAGCGAGTGTGAAACATAGAAACAAGTTATATTCACGTAAAATTCAGTCTCTTGAGTTATGGCTATAGATGTAAAGCAGGGGTACATAATGAACAAAGAAGAACATTACCAAAGTACAAATCAAAATAAAGACAGAATTTTGCACTTTAAAATATGGTAAATGTGGCATAATGTTTCTACATAGCACTTTCGTTTCCTTAAGAGCACTCGCTTGAAGTTGAAGTAAAATTCCGTGCATGGGGGACTTTATCAACGCTGTATAGACTTCTGAAAGTTATTGGGCGTAATTTTTCTTTCAAGATTTCATGTTAAAAATATGCAGGGACATAAGGACAAATACGTATGAATAGCCATTATTAATCGTACTCATGTGCAAATATTGACGTTCCGTGAACATTCAGAGCTCATATATCCGGAACTATTGTGCCGCTCAAACGCCACAGCAAATATCATTGCCATTAACACCCTTGCATTCTGAAGAGGAACATCACGTGACTCTGTACTCGTGAGATCCTGTACAGTTCATGGAATGCAACAAATCTATTTATAGATTGTAATTATCTTTTCAGCCTGTGTCATTGCGTACTTGATTGCTACCCTTAATGGTAATAACATTAACTAGAACTCTGCCCAATATAAAAAAAACAAACACACAATTATATATGAGCACAAGCATCCTGGGAGCCGCGATAGCTCAGTGGTTAGTGAACTGGACAACAAAGAACAAGAAGTAGTTTTCCATCTTGATCGACGGCTCCCAGGTTCACCCAGCCTTTAATGGGTACCGGATTTTTTCTGGGAAAGTAAAGCGGCACGGGCGTCATACTGACCACATTACCCCAAAAATCATGTACCGAAGGTCTGTAACAATTATAGTCACCAACCCCATATTCCCTATACGCCACTTGGCGTGACGAGGTCTCTTTACTTCATTCTTATTAGGATCCTGGAGAATGACGGGGTCATTTATTCTTTCTGCCTGTACTAATGATTTTTGTGTGTGTTAAGTCAAAAGAATATTGACGAACCAGGTTTTGTGTGAGATTCAAGAAGAATAAGTGAATATAAGAAAAGGATAAGAGATTGAAAAGCTTGTCATTGCACAAGCACAACATATGAGACAGATTGAAAGATGCTTCATATGGACGTATGGGGAGGCCGGGAGTTTAAGGCTGAGATAGGACATTTCATAGACATTTTATAGGAGCATGAGAGGAGTCCAAGTGACGTTAACGAAGTGTTTTGAAATAAGAAATGGTTTATAGGGGCGTTTTAGGAGACAGGGGCGTGTTAGGAGACAGGGGTGTGTTGGGAGACATGGGGCGAGTGTGGAGATAGGGGCATGTTTGGAGACAGGGGCGTATGAGGAGACAGGGGCGTGTGAGAATACAGGGGCGTGTGAGGAGGCAGGGGCGTGTGAGGAGACAGGGACGTGTGAGGAGGAGACATAAACGTGTGAGGAGAAAGTGACGTTTGAGAAGAAAGGGTCGTGTGAGGAGACAGGGACGTGTGAGAATACAGGGGCGTGTGAGGAGGCAGGGGCATGTGAGGAGACAGGGGCGTGTGAGGAGGAGACATAAACGTGTGAGGAGAAAGTGACGTTTGAGAAGAAAGGGTCGTGTGAGGAGACAGGGACGTGTGAGGAGACAGGGACGTTTGAGGAGACAGGGACGTGTGAGTAGACAAGGACGTTTGAGGAGACAGGGACATGTGAGGAGACAGGGACGATTTACAGACACCTGTTAGTAGACTGGGAGACGTTCAACAACGACTACAAGGAGATTCAGGTATCACGACAGATGTGTTTGAGGAAATTGAGGTACCACCACAGATGTGTGTGAGGAAATTGAGGTACCACCACAGATGTGTTTGAGGAAATTGAGGTACCACCACAGATGTGTGTGAGGAAATTGAGGTACCACCACAGATGTGTGTGAGGAAATTGAGGTACCACCACAGATGTGTGTGAGGAAATTGAGGTACCACCACAGATGTGTTTGAGGAAATTGAGGTACCACCACAGATGTGTGTGAGGAAATTGAGGTACCACCACAGATGTGTGTGAGGAAATTGAGGTACCACCACAGATGTGTTTGAGGAAATTGAGGTACCACCACAGATGTGTGTGAGGAAATTGAGGTACCACCACAGATGTGTTTGAGGAAATTGAGGTACCACCACAGATGTGTGTGAAGAATTTAGGTATCACCACAGATGTGTGTGAGGAAATTGAGGTACCACCACAGATGTGTTTGAGGAAATTGAGGTACCACCACAGATGTGTGTAAAGAATTTAGGTATCACCACAGATGTGTGTGAGGAAATTGAGATGGCACCTTAGATGTGTGTGATGAAATTGAGGTACCACCACAGATGTGTTTGAGGAAATTGAGGTACCACCACAGATGTGTGTGAGGAAATTGAGGTACCACCACAGATGTGTGTGAGGAAATTGAGGTACCACCACAGATGTGTGTGAGGAAATTGAGGTACCACCACAGATGTGTGTGAGGAAATTGAGGTACCACCACAGATGTGTGTAAAGAATTTAGGTATCACCACAGATGTGTGTGAGGAAATTGAAGTACCACCACAGATGTTTGTAAAGAATTGAGGCAACACCACAGATGTGTGTAAGGAAATTGAGGTACCATCACGGTCGTGTGTGAATAGATTGAGGTACCATCACAGACGTGTGTGGGATGATTGAAAGACTCTTACCTACAATTTTGATGAGATTGAAATGCGTTGTACAGTGCTGTGATATGAGACAGAGCCGTTTCACAGAAATGTGATTCCAATCTGAGACAAATCTTATATATTTAAATTAAAAGGTTATAGATAAGATAGTGTTTGTTTTTGTAGCACAGTAGTCAACAACAGAATTGATTCGATGGACTGTGGATTTTTCATGATTGATGAATTTTAAAAAAATGTATATAGTTATATACCTATCGGGGGCCTCGGTAGCCTCGTTGGGAAAATCATCTGACTGGACTACCGACGTTCGGACAATATAATAATTATTATTATTTCTTTTTAAACGTTATTTAAGTAATGAAAATGTTCTGAAAGAGGTCAATGCAAAAAGAGAGCTAATTTCCAATATTAGGAAGACATTTGTCATGTCATAATTTATTGGCCATGTAATGAGAAAAGAACAGCTGGAATATATTGTAACAACTGGAAAAATTGAGGTGACGATGAGACAGAGGGAAGCAAAGAAAAAAAAATACCAGACAGCTTAAGAGAATGGCTTGGCAGAAGGTCAACAACAGAAATGATAAATAGCTGTCGAGATCGAAATTTGTGGAGAGACATGATCGCCTACGCCAGCAGGCCCGGTACTTGATGATGATGATGAAACGTTATTTGACATAACATAATATCATCGTCATCACGTGCCATACCGATTTTTGTAGGTGATCATGTCCTTCCACAATTATCTATCCACAGTCCATCGAATCAATTCTGTTGTTGACTACTGTGCTACAAAACCAAGCATTATTTTATCTATTATCTTCTTTCTTTGTCGTCCGCGATTTTTCTTTCCTTGTATTTTGCCAGTTGTAACCAAATATTCGAACTTTCCTCTTATCGTGCATGATGTGCCCAAAATATATTGATTGTTTCTTTTTGATGTTTAATGTGAGCCCTCTTTTTGTGTTGGCCTCTTTGTACATTTTCTTGTTGGTTTGTTTAAGCTGTCCAGGGAATTCTGAACATTCTTCTTAATCTTTATGGCTTCTAAGATTCTTTTAATTTGTTTGTCTACTGTCCATGATTCAAATCTATAGACCAGAATTGGCTCGATATAAAATCGATGAACCCCCTTTCTTACTTTACACAGACGTGCTGCATAAGAAAACGTTCATGTTATATATATATATCTCTCTGCGATCAGGACTCAATCAGAGTAAGGATTCCAGACTCTCACATGAAGTCAGCTGTCAGGTTAAGTGTGTTGATAGCCCCCACAGACAGAACATCACAAGTAGAGTACGCCAGATCCACTCTGATTGAACACCCGTTAAAACGTTGCACTGTGTTCATGTTATATAGTTTCATATTATATTTACACGTGATAGGTTCTCGTGTTGCTCCAATGCACGACTCATAACAATGTCAGGAAAAGAAATGATTAAAAATGTATCTTCACCAATCATAAACACTTTCAAGGGTGTACATGAGCATAAAGAAAGGTGAATGTGAAGACTCCCCCTCCCACCCCCCCCCCAACTTCCATGTCCTAAATGTGGTATATCGGTCGTCAGCAGTCAATAGGTCGCATTGCTGAGTACGTCACGTTCGTGGGGGTTTTCCTGGGTTCCCTTTCTCTCTAAACTAGGTTAGGTAGTACCCATATTTTTTAATCATCTAGACATTTTCGTGTAAAGTGGTCAACACTAATCCAAGCCGCATCGCTTTCTTCCTTTCATTACTCCTTTCTTTCTTTCTTTCTTTACTTCTTTCTTTCCTGCTTTCTTTCATCTTTCCTTACTTTAATTCTTTTTTTTTCTTTATTTCTAAATGTATTCCTTTCTTTCTGTCCCAGAGGGAAAAAAAAACCCAGTGCCCATGTAAGAATGACGGAACCTAAAGCCGACAAATCGAGGGAAAGAAACTGAAACATTTGAAATGATTTAAACAGTTCACTACCCACTGATCTGTCACGGATTACTACGTAAACATACATATGGGACATAATTGAGAGGCTTGGTAGCTTAGTTGGGAAAACCACCCGACTGGGTTACCGACGTTTGGACAACCCGTGTTCGATTCCCGCTGGGAGCAGTGTGGGTTGTTGATGGGGAAAAATAATACCCCCACGGTCGACCCAACCGCTGGCAGAAATGGGTACAAGGGTAGTTCTCTGGGAAGGTGAGGAATGCCGTCTCTCATCGTGAGTTTCGATGCTTGAGGCGACACTGTCCAGAAGTCTCCGAGCACATCTGAATAGGCGGCCGAGCACATATGGGTGACAACTCGCGCGCTAAGACGCCGCTTCAAGTCTCATACTTTACCTTTACATTTACATATGCGACATTGTGTAATGGAGTGTTCTATATGTTTATTTCATTCCTTCTTGTTTACAATAATTAATTACAAAAATTACCTTGTTTAATATTTTTCACATGCGCCCAAATGATAGTCGCACCAAACACAAAACAAGTCTAATTAATCTCAAACAGACTTGGTGGCTAAAGATAATTTAGTTAAGTCAGAGATTGCAATGTTGTCGGGGGTCGACTAGTTCAGTTACTCATGTCAGAATCATATAATTTATTGTTATTATTTAATGTAATTTAATGCATTGTTAATGCGTGTTAGTGTGCAATGGAAGCCGGCTTGAGAATTTAGGTAAACAGAGATAACAAATATACACTGGCCACATCAATCACCTTAAAACTTTAACAACTGGCTAGATGTGTGATGTAATTAATGGACGTAGGTTTTGCCGATCTATCAACGTTTAAAGATTAATCTAGTATTACAGAGAAACCAAACTAAGAATACACGAGGACAGTCCGAGGGTTTGTATGAATTTGAGTGTTTGAGAAAAGTCAGAGCTTTTGTACGAATTTGTGTTATTGAGCTATTGTTATTGAGTTATTTGCGGTTCGTCATAATTGCACTCCGAACATGTCCGTAGGTGCTCAGATCCCCACCTCAGCAAGTCTCGCAGCCTGACTGACGACTCCAGTTCTGTATTGGTTGATAATTCTTCTTACGCGCACACTAAGTTTCTTGTTGAGTGTTTGAGAAGAGTCAGAACTTTTGTATGAATTCTGAGTGTTTGAGAAGAGTCAGAACTTTTGTATGAATTCTGAGTGTTTGAGAAGAGTCAGAACTTTTGTATGAATTCTGAGTGTTTGAGAAGAGTCAGAACTTTTGTATGAATTCTGAGTGTTTGAGAAGAGTCAGAACTTTTGTATGAATTCTGAGTGTTTGAGAAGAGTCAGAACTTTTGTATGAATTCTGAGTGTTTGAGAAGAGTCAGAACTTTTGTATGAATTCTGAGTGTTTGAGAAGAGTTAGAACTTTTGTATGAATTCTGAGTGTTTGAGAAGAGTCAGAACTTTTGTATGAGTTCTGAGTGTTTGAGAAGAGTTAGAACTTGTGTATGAATTCTGAGTGTTTGAGAACAGCAAAAAGGGAAATGTCAACGCAAAACTGTCAGAAAGAATTGTGTTTAATGTTATCAAGCAGAATCAGCAGCCAATAATTGTTCGCAAGGTGCAGCCATGACAAGACACGCACAACGACAACAGAAATAAATACGAATGATAAGATACGTGCTCAGAAGAAATCCACGGGGGAAAAAAAAATCATACGAATTGCCCGAGAGAAAGTGAAAGAGAGATCATGAATAGCTAGTAGGAGGACACTGGCAATAGCAAGGAATAGTATGAGTTACATTTAGGGCACTCTGTGATGGATTGTCACAGACCTTGCCAAATTTGTTGTTGCTCTTAAAGATGTATTTTGACAACTGGGAAAGTTGAGGGACGAAGAGAGAGAGAGAGAGAGAGAGAGAGAGAGAGAGAGAGCAGCAAGGAGAGAAGATATCAGACAGCTTAAGTGAATGGCCTGGCAGAAGGTCAACAACAGAAATGATAAATAACTGTCGAGATCAAAAGTTGAGACTATAACCACTTACGCCAGCAGCCACGATACTAGATGATACTGATGATGATCATATTGTATTGTATTGTATTTTATTGATTAAAAGTTCTGTCCTATCCATCCATTGAAAGACTTTCTATATACCTAGAGCTGCCAGTGTTCTTTTTTCTGTTTTTTTTTTTTTTTGGACAGCATAATATAACTGATATAATATATGTATAATGAGATTATTTTAAGATCCATAAGGGGAATGCCTGGAATAACAATCGGAGGTCATAATATAAATAATCTAAAGTAACGATGATACAGTGTTAATCACTAAGAGTGAAAATGAGTTACAAGAAATGTTAGACATTATAGTGAAAAAAAAGCAGAAATAAGGACTCAGCCTTAATAGCAAAAAGACAGAAGTAATGGTAACAACAAAGAAAAAGACATCATCTCATTGCAAAATAACACAAGTGGAATAATGTTAAAACAGGTAAATAAATTTAAATATCTGGGAACATTGTTAACCTCAGACGGAAGATGTACAAAAGAGGTGAGATGCAGAATGGCTCAGGCAAACACAGCTTTCCTTAAAAAGAGGAAGATACTATGCAATTAATTTTTGACAATAAAAACAAGAAAAAGAGTTCTTAAATGTTATGTAGAGGCAACCTTAACATATGGATGCGAATCACGGACAATAGGACAACAGACAAGAAAATCATTTGGGTCTGTAGAAATGTGGTTTTACAGAAGAATGTTGAGAATACCATGGACAGCTAAGAAGAGTAATGAAAACGTTCTGAAAGAGGCCAAAGCAAAAAGAGAGCTAATTTTCAATATTAGAAAGAAACAATCATCATTTTTTGATCATGCAATGAGAAGGGTACAGCTGGAACATTTTGTAACAACTGGAAAATCGAGGGACGAAGGAAGAAAGGGAAGCAAAGAAAAAAGATATCAGACGACTTAAGAGAATGGCTTGGCTGAACGAAAACAACTGAAATGATAAATAACTGTCGATTTTAAAAATCAGGTTGTCACTTCACAATAACTTATAAATTGTCACATATATAGGATTATACATTAATAGTCAATATTTTTGTCAAGATAAGCATATGATATTTTTTTTCGCAAAAAAATCTGAAACAACAAAACTACTTTCTGAACGGCGCGGCTTGCAATTTATGGTTTAATAAGTGCAAAATGGTGCTATAGTCCGTTCAGATTCGTTTGCCGAGATGTTATGATTTATAATTCAAAAAGTTCTTGATGATTTCACATGATTTTTGGCATACGGTGTTAAAATGTCCATGTCACGAGAACATATGTGTTACTCGATGTCTAGCTATAACGGTTTTCTTAAAGCGGCGAATTCCTTTGATCTTTGCCCATGTAACTATTATTTTGACCCTAATCAAAATGTTTTACAGTAATCTAGTGCAACGATGACCCATAGGCGTGTCCATAAAATTTTACTTGGTGGCAAGTATACAAATTTTAAATTATATATAGAACTTTTGTTCGTAGAGTCAATTTGATATAGTTCCATGCTCTTGGTGTGAGTTTCCCAAATGTTGTCGCTGCCTTTCAAATACGTACATTTAGTTCCTCATCTAAGGAAAGTGTGGCTGTAATAGTGGATCCAAGATAGCTGAACTTCTGTACTGACTCAAGCAGGCTTCCATTCAAAGTAATGGTTGTTGGTTTGCTTATAACATATTTTTGATTGCTTGGGTGGTCTTGAACAATAAACTGTTTAACAAATCAACTAGGAAATTTTGCAAATCAAACTATTTATCTGTAGACTTAATCAGAGTAATGATCATTCAGAATCAGACAAGTCAAATAGGTCGATTACTGCTTTCGGCTGAACAAACAACAAACCATCCTTTTTCCAATATTCCTCTTCTTGTCGTAACACATGATCCTCACATTTTACCCAGTAGTCTTTATTTATATTTGATAGAGCCTGATTTGTAAGTGTCTCAACATCGCATAATTTGAAAGTTTTATTTGTATATGCTACGTGTCCTTTAACTTTTGCCCAAACTAGTTCTATAGGATTTAAGTGTGCATGATATGGAGGTAGTCTCAAACATCTATGGCCATGTTCTTGAATTAACTTGTCTATTTTAAATATCTTTGTACGTTGTGTCTGTTTTACAAGGCTAAACAATTCGGGTTTCAAGTAGCTGTCGTTAACTTGTATGTGTTCTTTTATGAGCCACGTTTTGATTGCATCTTTTGTACTTGATGATGTTGGGATTCTATCTTCTACGTTAACTACGTTATGGTATGAAGCATTGTCCATTATCAGACAAGAAGGTCGATCTAATATTGGAAGGATACTTTTCTCGATCCAGTCTTTAAATATGTGCCCATTCATTTCGGAGTGGTAGTCTCTATTGTCTATGGATTTTGAAATGAAAACGAGATGAGCATTCTGCAACAACCCATTATGTCTGCTACCTGCATGTGCAACTATCAAACGTTGCCCTTTACTGCTTGGTACTGATCTTTTAATACTTCCATCTGCTAACTGCCATTCCTTTTCATTTGTATGATGAGCGTTGATCCAAGTTTCATCTAAATAAACAATATCATAATCATTTTCGCGCATTTCCTTCACTTCACGTAAATACTTGCTTCTAAGAGCTACTAGATGTGGCTTCTCACAAATAATGTTTTTTTCCACCAGCATACTTTCTAAAGGTGAAGCCTGCACTTCTTAATATTTTCCATAATGAAGTTTTTGATATTTCAATGTCGTTGTTAGTTTTCAGCCAAAGCTTCAACTTTCTAAGTGTCACTTCTTCGTTTATATCAAACATTCGACAGATTTCTCTTTTTACTAGGTCCTTATCAAAACTGTCTAACGTTTCTTTCCTTCCTTGCTTTCTTGCATTTGTTGGCAATAAATATCCGCTTCCTTTAACTATTCGATCAAATGAACGTTTACACAAACCTAAAATATGCATTGTTCTCTTCTCAGGGTTTGATAAAGAACAATAAAGATGTCCCTTTTTACGCTCTCTGCAGAAGTATTGATAAATCTTTATAGCAATGTTATGCTCAGTAAAATATTTTGCCTTTATATTCATTCTCACATAGACTTGCAGAAGATAATATGGATAGTGCCGCCTCCTTTCTGTAAATATTGAGATTTGCCTCTGAATTATGACTCGAACTCGAGTCTACGGCCGTGATTTTGACGTCACATAATTTCCGGTTTCGGCTAAAATGTCATTTTGTGCTAAACGGGAAATTTCATATGTAACATTTCTTTATAAAAATTTATAGTGGAAACATAACTATTTTCGGACGGTGCGCATTCAGCCGTGAAGGTCATGCCTATATGTTAAAGAATCAGCTGTGAGATGTAAGCATCTACATAATCCCGCCGGTGTTTATAATATCGATTAACTTTTTTTAAATATAGGTTAAATAAGGCATCTTTGAAACTGGATCACATTTCTTTGATAAAAAATATTTTTATAGCGACATTAGTATTCTAAACCTAACTTCAAAAGATCAATGCAAATGAACAATAAGTTTTTGAAAAAAATAAATTAATGTCTAGGCAAACGAATCTGAACGGACTATAGGATAGTGTGGAGAACACGTGAGGTTTCCGTTTTTAAAAGATGAGTTGATTATCACAAATGTGGGTATTGTAAACTTCTAAAAATTAGGACAGCCAAGAAAATATTTGTATAAACTTCAAAGAAACAGAACTCTTTCCTAAATGCATGGCACTAGGGCAAAAAATTAGACTTACGGTCGGTAAAAAAATATTTCTTGTAAAAGAAATACTGAAATTCTCGAAATGTTCGATTCCCGCTGGGAGCAGTGTGAATTGTACTCGTGGTTGGAAAAAAAAATACCCCCACGGTCGACCCAGCCGTTGGCAGAAATGGGTACGAGGGTATAACCCTGGGAAGGTGAGGAATGTCGCTTTGCATCTGAATTTCGATGCTTGAGGCTACACTATATAGAAATATTCGAACATTTCTGGATAAGCTTTCGACCACATATGGGTGTAAAGTCGTGTGCTAAGACGCCGGTTCAAGTCTTGTACTTTACCTTTACCATTACTGAAATCCATCAAGCAGTTTCAGAGATAATTACTAAATTTTGTGGACGAATTTCTGAACGAACTATGGAATGAATGGGACTAGTAAATGAAGGAGAAATAAAAATAGCTGTACTTTATACACAGAACTTCCGGTCAATATGGCGGATAGGCGGCAATAGCCATTGAGGCTGTGTCTGAAAAGTGTTCCTTGTTGCAGTTTCCTCATATTTCAAGTCCGCATTGATGCCGGAGCTACTGAGTTTAGTGCTCTGTGCAGACCATGAACTCTGTTTTTCATCCGGATCATGTTTCGACATTCCGATTGCTTACGATGAATGATGATATCGTATGACGAAGGACAGTTTAGCTGCGTTAACTTTTGGTGCCGCTTGCCTTATGTCCTTTGGCGTGCGCTGTAGCTGCAAGGATGGGGACTGCAGCTGCCTTTCTTTCTTTGGATCATTAAATGATATGAGTTTTAATTAAGATGATTCTACTGGCACAGACGGTTGATCAATTGTGGGTTTTAATTCGTTTGTAGTGATACTGGGGCCTTCCATAACCACTAACCACTTTATACACAGAACCATTATCATATCATGCTACGTTGACATAAGTAATTTGACAAAACCAATATCATATCATGCTACGTTGACATAAGTAATGTGATCTCCTTCCTGACTGTAGAAAAAAAGATATAAGAAAAGCGCAGAAACTAAAGCTCACTGTCAAGAATTCTCGACCTTTTTTTGAAGTCAACTATTTATAAATTAACGTTCTGAAAGAGGCCAAAACAAATAAGGGCGCTAATTTCCAATATTAGGAAGAAACAATCATCAGTTTTTGGCCATGTAATGAGAAGGGAGCAGCTGAAATATATTGTAACAACTGTAAAAATTGAGGAACAAAGAGACAGAGGGAAGCAAATAGAAAAGATACCAGACAGCTTGAGAGAATGGCTTGTCAGAAGGTCAACAGCAGAAATAATAAATAACTGTCGTAATCGAAAGTTGTGGAGAGACATAATCACCTACGCCAGCAGGCCCGGTACTTGATGATGATGATGATGATTTATAAATGATGAGAGATCTGCTTGTAATTTTTCTTCCTTTTTTAAATTTCTGAACAGTTAATCGATTGTATGTGCCCAGCGTACGTATAAGACGTCTGTCTTTATCAACTATTTGTATAGCATTACGTATTCGATTATTGATGATATCATTGTAAACAAATCGCATAGAATTGTCCTATGAAATGTAACCTGCAAAGGACATGTTCGGAGTGCAATGATGATGACCCACAAATAACGCAATAATTCAATAATTCAATAACTCAATGTAACCTGCAATGGACATGTTCGGAGTGCAATGATGATGACCCACTAATAACTCAATAATTCAATAACTCAATGTAACCTGCAATGGACATGTTCGGAGTGCAATGATGATGACCCACTAATAACTCAATAATTCAATAATTCAATAACTCAATGTAACCTGCAATGGACATGTTCGGAGTACAATGATGATGACCCACTAATAACTCAATAATTCAATAATTCAATAACTCAATGTAACCTGCAATGGACATGTTCGGAGTACAATGATGATGACCCACTAATAACTCAATAACTCAATGTAACCTGCAATGTCGTGAAATGAACAAAAGGTGAAGCCATCTATTTATAAGATACACCAACTTTTGACCTTTTCTCAGCCTTTTTTCTCTGTGAAACGATTGAGTTAATCAGCTTTCACAGATCTCTCCTTCTTGATCTTCCTCTTTCTTCACTTCTTCTTGTACCCGTTTGGGTGTCGAGGGAGATACAAAGTTCTGATTCTCGCCCTTTTGTCGGCTTCACTCATTGTCAATTGATGCTGTTCTAGCGTTTCTTTGATGTTGTTTGTCCACCTTACTCTGGGTGTGCCTATTGCTGTTCTCCCTTCTCTAATACATGCTTTGTATGGTAAGGAATCACACGGGATTCTTTCTAGATGAGCAAAGCAGTCTATTTGTTGTTTCTAAATGTAGCTTAGGATTGGCTCAATGTCTACTCTTTCTCTTATGTCATTTCTGAATCTGTTTTTTTTTTCTGGTAACTTCAAGCGCATTTCTCAGACATCACATCTCTGTGATGACAATCTTTCTTTTGTGCTTAAACGTAAGTGACTATGTTTGGCATTGGTAGCACGATGTTAGAATGAATATACTCTGCATAAGATGTTTCTTGGTAGTAGTAGGTATTGCTTTGTGTTGCAGTATAGGGGTTAACTATCCTAATATTTGCTTTGCCTTGTCGTACCGGATGTCTATTTCTTTATAGTTTTTTCAGAGAATGTTGTTCCCAGGTATTACAATTTTTTACTTGTTTTATAACTTGATTTTCTATAGCTATTGTTAAGGTCTTCTATTATCTTCTCATTGATACAACTTATGATTGTTTAAGGCTTATGTTCATGTTATTTATTTTACATTCTTTATTCAAAGACAGCAGATGTTGTTGAAGTTCTATTTCTTCGAAAGCTTTTAGGGTCTGGTCGTCAGTAAAGAATAGTTCATTTATAGCTTCACGCTCTTTTTTATATTCTATTGATATTCTATTGAAATTCTATTGATATTCTATTGATATTCTGTTGATATTCTATTGATATTCTATTGATTACCATTGGCAGGCGAGTCTTTTATTTTCTCTTTACACTATTTTATCTACTTTTTATGTTATAGATAGATCTTAGTTCATTTCTCGTGTTCTCTGTGCCCTTTTTATTTTGTTTCTTGGAAAGCTCAACATTCCTATTTGGTGCAGAAAAATGGATATTAGACAAGAAAACAGAACAGAGAATTGAAGCCTTTGAAATGTGGATATATAGAAGTGTTGGTAGAATTGGGTGGAAGGAAAAGAAAAGAAACGATGAAGTCTTAAAACAGCTAAAATAAACAAATGCGATTTTTTGGGCCATGTTAAAAGACACAACAGCCTACTAAAAGTAATCCTGGAGGGGAAAATACAAGGTAAAATAGACAGAGCAGACCAAGACTAACATGGATTAGTAACATCAAAAGATGGACAAACCAGCCCATGACAACCTGCACCATCAAAGCAAGAGACAGATCAGAATGGCGCTCCATGGTAGCCAACCTTCGTTGCGGAGACGGCACTCGATGATGATGATGATGATGATGATGATGATAATGGAAGGCTGCATGTGAGGTCGGACAAGTAAAGCTGTCATAATACATTGTGGTCACCTCGGTCCTTGCTCACCAGCTTTACCGCAGCACCGCAGTTCATTGCCTATTCCCATGAAACCATTTCTAGCGTGATAGTCCGATTCATTTTTTCAACATTTGGAAGAAAAGCACAACATTTTACGTTTGTTTACTATAACATTTACACACCCGTTAAGTTTCGTTTCCGTAACCAAAGCTTTAACAAATCGACAGCTTGACCTTCCTTTTTAATCTGATTGGAATATCCGTCGCAGTGTACGTCTTTGTCATATTTTAATCCTGACATATGTCCAGACACGTTCATGCCGGTTAGCACTATAACCGCCACAAAAATCTTATTTGCATACGATGCGTTAAAATGCTAAAGACAAACATTTTCATTTCCAAATCTACACAACTTGGCTTCGCTGCTTAAAAAATCTGGAGCAAATTTACGCACGTAAACTGGCAAATAAAGAATATGATCGGCTTAGATAAAGTATTTGATCAAGAGCACACAAAGTGGCTAATCTTTGCTAAAGTCCACCATGCCATTTTATTTCATGAAAGAGAATTAAATATTGGTATTACGGCAAGTCGTTTGTGTCTCATAGCTAAGTGTTGTTAAATTATGACTGTAGTCAGCGGTTTATTGAGGTTTAAAGAGTTCCTGTAGCGTTGTGTTTAGAGAACTTGCTTCATAGATCTGAAGGTTCCCTGTTTGAGCCACATTTTGAAGCGATTAGGTTAACTTCATTCATCAGTGAGATCGAGTTTCTAGTGCTATAGAGTAGTGGCGGGTGGTCTAACGGGAAGATGTCGACATCTGGACAGGAAGGAGCATTAGACGGGCATGTGTATAAAAAAAAAAAAAGTAAAGTACCCCCGTCACGCCAAGTGGCGTATATGGTGTTAGTGGCCATAAATTTTACAGACCTTCGGCACATGATTTTTTGGGGTAATGTGGTCGGCATTACGCCCATGCCGCTTTACTTTCCCAGACAAAAATTCGGTACCCATTAAAGGCTGGGTGAACCGGAAGACGTCGGTTGGGATCAAACCCTACCTCTTGTCCTTTTTAGTGACGTTCACTAACCACTGAGCTATCGAAGCTGGACATGAAGTATGGTCAATATTTAATGTGTGAGTGAGCTATTGCGATGAGTTATTTTTCGACAAACATTTCTATTATTGAAAAAAATAAGTAAACACAGACAGACTGTTCATTTTGCATATTACAGGAATGGGTGTAGAACACTACGATTTCTTACTAAACCCGTTAAGATACATTTGATTTATCTAAACATGGATTGGGAGTGTACATTTTTCACCAGCTGAAGAATTCCTTCCTTCCTTCCTTCTCGCTCTCTCTCTCCCTCCTTTCTTTCTTTCTTTCTTTCTTTCTTTTTTCCTTGCAATCTCGCAATCCTTGTTGTTTATATTTATTAAGTTATTATAACAAAGTTAATATTTAGTTAAGAATTGGATGGAAAGAAAAGAAAACAAACGATGAAGTTTTGAAACAACTAAAAATGTAAAGCGAACTATTAAACACAATTAGAACAAGACAAATGAAATTTTTGGGTCATGTTAAAAGACACAACAGCCTACTAAAAATAATATTGGAAGGGAAAATACAAGGTGAAAGAAGCAGAGGCAGACCAAAACTAAAATGGTCGAGTGACATCAAAAGATGGACAAGTCAGCCTATGACAACCTGAATCAAAGCAAGAGACAGAGCAGAATGGCGCTCCATGGTAGCCAACCTTCGTCGCGGAGACGGCACTCAAGGATGAGGTTTTATTCCGTGACAACAGACACACAAAACGTGTTATTGTTTAGCTACAGTAAATATTTAATGTATTAATGATATTTTAACAATTTTAATAGCAATAAAAAGATTTGCAATTTTCAGTGTTTCGGGGGAATATAATATTTAATTTTTACTCACAAAAGTTTGCAAAGATTAGGATACAACTTCTTCTAGTCACTCTGAATGTATAATAGAAGAAGTAAGTGGTCTTTTATCTTCCTGAAAGGACACAAGCAAATCAACTAAATTATCGAGGACAAAACAGCTGTGATAGCCACACAATCACTGTCTATGTTTCTTCAAGGTGATCAAAACTATTTCACATGAACCATTTGTACTGCCTTATTCTATTTGGAACTATTTTATTTATGACACATTTCAGATGGATTAAAAAAAAAAATAGAACATCTTTATTCCCTTTTTTTTCTTTAACGTATCTCTACTGATAAGATTCACATTTCAGAAAAAAAGAACGTTTATTATTTCTTTTGTAATTCGTTTCCGATAGCATTAGACATTCGTTGATTCGAATCGGGTAGACAATAGACCTGCTATAAAAAAGTTAGTAATCTCGGTGTCATAGCGACCACAGATGTTAAGATGACATATTAAGTTAACGATTTTACATTTTCTTGTTAGACGTGCAAGATTGCATGTGTTAATCGACACGCTTGCCTGACACAAGACGCTAACAAAGCGTTTTCAGACCAGGTCATTGTCCAGGATTACTGGCCATGTCTTCTGCTACGGTGTTTATTTTCCCAACGCTGTTTGTTACAAATGCAAGGTTGTGTTTATTTTCCCTATATATATATATATATATATATATATATATATATATATATATATGGCCCTTTTCGTCTTGTCAGACGGTCTAGTGGAGGCTATTGTGTATTTTTTATTGTTTTTAAGGTTTTGTTTTTGTCGAACAGCTTCTCTAGTGGCTAATTCTACGAATGTTTGACAAACACACACGGCCACAGAATGAACAAATCAGACCCAAAGACCTGTTCAACAATGTATAAACCATGATACACCACTAATCGCTCAGCATGACCACTAAGATTGTTACAGAAAAGTAAAATAAAGGCTCCTTGCACGCCTTGTGTGCGCCTCGCAAAGGGAATATGGTGTTAGCGTCAACATTTTTCTATGACTATGGCACCATTTTAGATGCAGCAAAGACGATGGCGCTGGACAGGACACACAAATGCAAAAGAAAACTGAGAGTATTACACAACATAGCATTTTCTGGAATCCCCAAGCAAAAAGACAAAGAGGAAGACCAAAATTCTTGGAGAAGACAGATGGAAGCAGAGATTAAGATAATGGGGAAGACATTGAATGAAATTAAAAGAATGGCAAGAATAAAAAATCGCTTAGAAAATGTTAGTTAAAGACTATGCTCCACAGGAAGCTGAGAGATAGAAGAAGACGGCACTGTTTTGGGTGATGTGGCTTGTATCACACCCAGACGCATTTACTTCCCAAAAAAATCTCTGATAACCATTTCTTTAGAGGCTTGGTGAGCTCTGGAGCCTTGTCGGTTCGGAAAAAAATTAACCATCTCTGGAAAATTAACCCGAATCTTTCTGTTCAGGAAGCGAGGCCGCTAACTATTCAGCCACTGAGGTTATTGTTAAGGTTTCTTTAGTAAAACAAGTAATGAGCCCTGTCACGCCAAGTGTTGTATAGGGAATATGGTGTTGGTGACCATCATTTTTATACACCTTCAGCACATGCTTTTTGGGGCAATGTGGTCGGTATTACGCTTGTGCAGCTTTACGTTTCCAGAAAAAATCCGGTACCCATTTAAGGCTGGGTGAACCTGGAAGCCGTCGATCAGGATCGAACCCGACCTCTTGTCCTTTGTAGTCCAGTTCAAGGTAAGTGTAATCAGTTTGAAAAAAATTAACATCAGTACATGACGTCATCCTGAAGTGATCACTTCGGTCTTCAGCCCTCCTCACCAGAACAAGGTGCCGTTCAACAAGCGAGCAATGGAAACTTGCATGCCCTCATTGCAGCAGTCAATGTATCAGCGCTCATGTCTAATATATCTTCTAACCTGCTGTAAGAAAGCACTCTGATGACGTTGTGTCATTCACATCACTGGACAAACTGCATCACTTCGTCAATGAATGGCAACGTCTGATGTTCGAAGAGCAAGAAGAGAAACGGAGGCTAAAGGAAAACGAAGAAATGTACATTACGAATTGTGCTATTCAAACTTCTACGCTCTTTTACGAACGGATAACTAAAATGAAGTAAACAGAGAGCTAATTCAGCAATAGAAGAAACCAAAACTAGTAGAGTCAATATTGACAAAAAGAGGAAAAGTTAATTATTATCTACCTATATTTTACCAACAAAACTTCCTATTCGTATCTCAGTCCTCTTGTAATGAGCATTCACTGAGACTGCGATTGTCCACTTTAATAAAAAAAAAAAAACCTCAAAGATCTTCATGGACTCCTGCACTGGTGGCTTCTGTATTCGTTCTTTTGTAAGTAATAAAACCAATATTCTCTTCTAAAGTCTCTATTTCTGACATGCTTGACAGAGCCCAGGAGTGCATCTCCATACGATCCATTATTAAATCCAGACATGATGAACGCAGGCGGTCTATTCAAGCAATTTTTACATGTTTATACTAACCGCTGAAAGATGCACTCAGTTTTTTTTTTTCCTTTCTCAACTAATCGTCATACAGCTCGGTATATGAAAATGTTATTTTCTCTACTCGTGATAGGCGGGTAATTATCACGTGATTTGCATCTGCATTTTGATAACTATTTATATTGTTATGTTCAGATGTTATTTAAACACAGAATATCTAACAACAGAGCGCGGCATATTATGGGTCAAAAGGTCCGTAATAAGACCAGTAAACATTTTAAATAGGATTATTTGCTGTTATTTTTTTTATAGTGAAATTGCATTTATTTAATTTTTATACTCGTGAAAATTATGCATTTAAAAAGATATATTTGTGAAAATTGCGCATTTAACTAAGGTACATTTATTTGATTCTTCAACATTGCAGTCATAATGGTTTGACGTAAAAGAGATTAAGAAAAACGGCATAACAGCTGCGTCACAGTGGAGTCTCGAGAAAACGCTAATCTTCCGTGAACAGTGTAAGGAGACATGTACGGAGTGATCCAGACTTGGGGTGCCCTGTAAATGAGTACTATGGATCTAACAAACTGGATTGATGTTTATTTTTATTATCATCATCATCATCATCATCAATCATCTAGTACCGGGCCTGCTGGCGTAGGTGATCATGTCTCTCCACAACTTTCGATCACGACAGTTATTTATCATTTCTGTTGTTGACCTTCTGCCAAGCCATTTTCTTAAGCTGTCTGGTATTTTTTCTCTTATCTTCCCTCTATCTCTTCGTCCCTCAATTGTTTCCAGCTGTTACAATATATACCAGTATATTATCATATAAGACATTATAAAACGTGTCAGGTATTGATTACTCGTATCGATCCGTAATCAAGCAGTACAAATAGAACATGATTGGACCACAGACAAAATTAATGTGTCAACATAGCATGATTTACTGTTGCGGCTGCTGTTGCTGTTGTTATTGTTGTTGATGATGATGTAATGTTACGAGTTGAAGCAGGCAAGAACCCTTTGGTGGCGAGTCGTAATGGTGCTTTTAACATTCCCGGCTTTACTGAAGACGTTCTTCTAGTCCCAGGCTATATTTGGAAACTACTTGTCCAGTCTAGAGGTATTGCAATACTAGGTATTCTATATCAATAAGAGTCACCGCTACAGGGAACACGACAATCCTAGCTTTTGTTAGCCAGTCTGTTGTGAGGCAGTTTGTTGTGAGGCAGTTTGTTGTGAGGCAGTTTGTTGTGAGGCAGTTTGTTTTGAGGCAGTTTGTTACCGGGAGAGACTGACGTAAAGGTAGAACTTCTAGGTCTTGGCAACTGATGGTCCGCTGACCTTTCTATTCCGACCGCAGGTCACAAGCACTTCTTAATCTTGCATGATTTTACTGTAGTGGAGCAACCACTCATGTGATTAATCTCTTTCATGAAGATTATACCTGTTCATGGTCCATGTTGCTCGTTGGTTATATACATATTTCATTCGTATTCCAATTACTTCATTTCAAAGAGGTAGAGTGACAGAGCAAGTTGTTAAGTGGATTAAAAAAAACCCTGTATTCTCCAGACACGTAGTTCGCAAGTTCGAATCACGGTAGGGTCAATACGTTACTTTGGAGGATGAAATAAAAACTCTGATCAGAGCAGCTTGTGGTCCTTTCACTGAGCTTGCGGTCCTGATTCCTCGGCCCTACTGATCCCTAGACAGACCCCAGTAATGGGTAGGTATTAGTAATAATTAAGTGTCATTAAATTTCAGTAATGATAGAAAGGGGCAGATAATCGTTCTTGGAGTGGGGTGTGAATTTTAAAGAGCCTGGCGAGATACGAACCAAATCGAAACGCTTCTCTGTATGCTTCCATCGTTCCAGTCGTTTTGATACAAAGGTAGCATGTGTGTGAGAGTGAATATTAAGTTCCCCTTTACTCGAGGTAACTTTGTCATCGACCGAATTCGAGCATTGCCATACATAAAAATATTAATGGAGGAGAATGGAGAAGAGCAAGAGATAGGTCCAGAGTTCGACGGACAGACAGCAACAAAGAAACGCTATTACAACAGAATCAATTGACAATGAGTGACGCTGCGAGAAGGTCAAGATCTAGAACTTTGTATCTCCCTCAACACACAAACAAGAAAACATGAAGAAATTACCGACACCAGCAGGAAGCCAATAAATTCGTAGCCGTGTAGAGGATACATATAGTACCAACTGATCTGTTGGAGAATTTAGGGTAAATAAGTTAAAGATAAACAGAAGGAAAATATACTGGGCATATTAAAGGATTTACTTGGCAGGAAAGCAACAGCTGAAATGATTAACTACTGTTGAGGTAGAACTGCATCCTATCACCAAGCTTGTTCAATCTATCTATCTATCTATCTATTGACCTTTCGAGCCGTAACCGGCCCATAGGGCGTAGACCAAGATACACCTTCTCCTATATGAATTTTTGTTCTAGCAGTTTTCTTTTAAAGATATTTTATCAAATCTCGCCATCTGTCTCTGTTCTGTGCAAGCAGTTCTATCTCATTGAGGGAGCCGATTCCTGCTGCTCTTGCCTCTCTCATCAATGTTCTTCTCAGTGTCTCCCTGGGTCTTCCTCTTTTTCTTTTACCTGTTGTTTCCCATATGAGGGCTTGCTTTGCTATTCGATTATTATCTCTTCTCATCACATGTCCAACGTATGACCATCGTCTTTTCTTTATTACTGAAGATATTAGTGGTTGATTGGCGATTTCTCTAATTTCCTCGTTTGTTTTGAATTCGTTCCATTCTATACCAAGTATTTTCCTTAGACATTTATTTTCGAATGCGTTCAACTTTGTTTCTATATCTCTTGTTGTTTTCCAGCTTTCACACGCATACGTAAGGGTTGATAGTACATTTGATTTGAATAGCCTAAGTTTTGTGTTTGTGCTAATGAGTTTTGATTTCCACAGCTTTTCAAGGCTTCTGAAAGACATTGCTGCTTTAGCCAGTCTGAATCTAATTTCTTTGCTCGTATCCCCTTCTCGATCAATGTGACTTCCAAGATAGATGAAGTGATCGATCTCTTCTACTGGTTTGTTTTCCATGTATATTTTGTCACTTGTTGGAATTAAACTTTTCATGACTTTAGTCTTTTCATGATTGACCTCAAGCCCAATTTTGCTGGCTATTGATGATAGTTCATTTGTGTTTTCCTGCATCGTTTTTATCTGATTGCTGATGAGAACTATGTCATCAGCAAAGTCCAGGTCCTCCAAATGGTCTCCTTGTATCCATTCGATGCCTTTATTACCAGTGCAGCATTTCTTCATTATGAAGTCCATAACAATTCCAAATAACAAGGGCGATAAAATACATTCTTGTTTAACCCCAGTTTCTATTGGGAAACATTCGCTCAGTCCTTCAAAGTTTTGTTCAATCTATACACTGAGCAAATCTTAAAAACATCTCAGAGATGCCAGGCCTAAACATTAATGGAAAGATAATCAAAAACTTAAGATATGCTGATGATACTGTTCTACTAGCAGAAAATCCTAAAGACCCACAACAATTGCTTAATGTGATAAACATAACAAGCAAAAAATATGGACTAGAAATGAATATAAAAAAGACTAAAACTATGATCATAAACAAAGAAAATTCTGAAGACCTACAAATAAATATAAAAGTTGAAGGAATACATCTGGAGACAGCTCAGAGCTACAACTACCTTGGGTATACTATAACCAATGATGGAAAATGCAAAATTAAAATAAACAAAAGAATAGGTATGGCAAAATGTAATTTTAATGCCATGAAAAATATACTAACATCAAAACAAATAACAGTAGGCCTGAAACTAAGAATAACAAAATGTTACATCTTCTCAATATTCCTGTTTGGTGCAGAAACATGGACATTAGACAAGAAAACAGAACAGAAAATTGAAGCCTTTGAAATGCGGATTTATAGAAGAATAGGTAGAATTGGATGGAAAGAAAAGAAACGAGGAAGTTTTAAAACAACTAAAAATGAAAAGAGAAATACTAAACACAATTAGAACAAGACAAGTGAAATTTTGGGGGCATGTTAAAAGACACAACAGCCTAATAAAAGTAATATTGGAAGGGAAAATGCAAGGTAAAAGAGACAGAGGCAGACCAAGACTAACATGGAAAAGTAACATCAAAAAATGGACAAGTCAACCTTTAACAATCTGCACCATCGACGCAAGAAACAGAGTGGAGTGGCGATCCATGGTAGCCAACCTTCGTTGCGAAGACGGCACTCGATGATGATGATGAGATAGAAAGTTGAGGAGTTATGGCTAGTTACCATTAAACAAGGGTACGTCTTGTAGTCAACATTTTTTTCCATGATCAACTGCATATTTTTGGGTGATAAAATCGCTGTCACGTTTCTTTATTTCCCCTAAAATTTGTGGTAACCATTTTTAGAGACTGGGTTAATCAGGGAACCTTATCGGTCCAGGAAAAAAACAAAATCATCATTTCTGAGAATCGAACACGTCTTGATTAGTAGCATGCGGTTTTAACAACTCAGCCATCAAACTTCACAATTGCCAGTTCGCCATAAAAGAAAAACAAATACAATTAAAAATATGATTTAAAAAAAAAATAAATGTCTCCTTTGGGGCGTGTAATAATAATCTTGAGCTCATAGATCGTGGTTAGGTTAACAGACACGACGAAGATCAGCTCCAACAGCCCAGGTGAGTCGATACAAACCGGGATCACCTTTGAGATGCTCTGGATGTGTTGTTTCCATGGCCGATCGATGTCTACCAAAGAAAGAGGGTAACAGGCAAATAAATGCATTACTACGGTAAAGCTGGTAGCAAGGAGCCAGCAGTGGGGTCTAACATACACTGTCATCCATCCTTATAGGAGTGTACGTTACACCCGACTACTGGCTTCTACCAAAGAAACTATTCTATGATTAATAACTATTCTATGAGTAATAACTATTCTATTCTATAACTATTATATTCTACAATTATTCTATGATTAATAACTATTATATTCTAAAACTATTCTATAACTATTTTATGATTAATAACTATTCTATAATTAATAATTATTCTATTCTATAATTATTCTATGATTAATAACTATTCTATTCTTTAACTATTCTATGATTAATAACTATTTTATTCTATAACTATTCTATTTCATAACTATTCTATGATTAATAACTATTCGATGCTATAGCTATATTATGAATAAAAACTATTCTATTCTTAACTATTCTATGATTAGTAACTATTCTATTCTATAACTATTCTATAACTATTCAATAACTATTCTATAATTGAAAACTATTATATTTTTTAACTATTCTGTGATTAATAACTATTCTATTCTATAACTATTCCATGATTAATAGCTATTCTATTCTATAACAATTCTGTTCTATAACTATTCTATTCTAGAACTATTCTATGATTATTAACTATTATATTCTATAACTATTGTATTCTATAACTATTCTATGAATAATAACCATTCTATTCTATAATTATTATATGATTAATAACTTTTCTATTGTATAACTATTCTATGATTATATAATAACTATTCTGTTCTATAACTATTATATTCTATATCTATTCTATGATTAACTGTGAAGGAACAATTAATCATCTGGCTTGGTGTTCGAATGAACAAAATTAAACCACACAAAAATGATGGCACTACAAGACAGAATGTAGGGTAATTACTGTTACTTTAAAGAACCCCTCGGGAACTGGTTGGTCTCGAGGCAAGACTCTAGATCTCGGGACAGAGAGAGTGTGGGTTCAAGTCTCGGCTTGAAACGTCAATTGCTTATCGACGAGAAAAAAAATATGAGTACCTCCGAAGTCGGAGTTATCTGCCTGTGCGGCGAGTGACCACTGTGAAGACGGCTGCCATGGAAAAAGGGATTAACGCGCACAATTCAGTTCCTAGTCTCTAAAGATTGTGAAAGATGGCGAAAACACCAAAACGAAAAAAACAAACACCAAAAAAAAAAAAAAAATTTTAAACATCCCGTTAATAGAGGGTTAGCGAAGCAAAGAAATAGTTCTAACTTTAATCAGTAAGGAAAGAAATAACATAATTCTGAAGCGATCACTTCCAAAGGCAAATTTCAATACAATATCCTCCTCTTCAGGTTAACTCACAACATATACATATCCTAATTACAGCAGCATTTTTAAGGCTTGCATTGGCCTCACCAGCCATCTTGGAAATCACTTGAATAGAAACGACAACATGATTTATCATCGACACCAATAAAAAAGCAATGTTTCTCACGGCCGATGATAAAGATAAAGGTAAAGTACGAAACTTGAATCGGCGTCTTAGCGCGCGAGTTCTCACCCGCATGTGCTCCACCACCTATCCAGAAGTGTTTGGAGACTTCTGGATAGTGTCGCTTCAAACATCGAAACTCACGATGCGACGCGGTATTCCTCACCTTCCCGGAGGAAGGCCTGGTGCCATTTCTGCAAGCGGCTGGGTCGACCGCGGGG
The DNA here is from genome assembly GCA_032433765.1 of Megaustenia siamemsis. Taxonomy (NCBI): domain Eukaryota; kingdom Metazoa; phylum Mollusca; class Gastropoda; order Stylommatophora; family Ariophantidae; genus Megaustenia; species Megaustenia siamemsis. The sequence continues at coordinate 80,383,460 of JAVIAB010000139.1, forward strand.
GTGTACTTTTTTCTAACCACCTGTACAATTTACACTGCTTCCAGCAGGAATTGAACACGGGTTGTCCGAACGTCCGTAGCCCAGTTGGGTGGTTTTCCCAACTAGGCTACTGAGACCCCTTCTGTAACACTTACTTTAAGCAATTTATGTTCATGTGTTATCTATCTATAGTTCTGCACACCTGGTGCAAAATACGTTCTGTCTTAAAGAAACAGCTCTGAACAGAGATCTCGGGACAGTCATGTGTTAAATTAATGGTCTGCTGCTTTGCATGGTAAATAATGACGAATAAAGGGAGATGATGATGTGCAGTGATCAAAGCCCGTATTGCTAGGGAATAGAGGAAGAATGTGCTCAACAGCCATGGCTCAATGCGCTTGTACTACTTCAAAAATTACGACACTTCTACGCCGGCAACGCACAATCAGGCCGGTACGCTTGAGGTCTTCCCTGCTACCAAGATTTTGACGTGCAGGCTATATTTTTTGGTCTCTCGATGCTGTCAGGTGTTGAAGCCACATACAACATGCTCTGGAATCTGTTTGGGTTCTCCGTAGTCGACATTCTCTGATACTAATTTTGGAAAGATGTTCTCTGGGCTGGCTATTTGTTGTAAAGTTTGAAGATTTTGGTCCGCTCGTGTCTTCTGATGTTTTAATTTTTAAAAAAAATATGTTTGTGTGTTTTCAGCTCGTATTTCAATGCTCTACTTGTCAAGCTAGACTTTAAATGGTCAGCAATTAATAAAAATAACAATATTTTGTAATGTTATACATTTTGAAACCAAATATCGATCTCGGAAAAAATAAAATACCAGCCAAACACAGCCAAACTAGCTAGTAAGATAGCTGAGTTGGCCGTGTGCTCTAGCGTTTGGTTTCTCGTGGCAAGGCTCTGTGCCAAGGAGTATGGGTTTGATCCTGCTTCGGGCCAAATATTGTTCTTTGTTTTTTTGTGTTTTTGTTCTTGATTATTTGTGATTTTTTTTTCCAGTGCTGTAAACATACCTCTTACCTTGAAATGATTCGCGGTCGAGTATACCACTTACTTTAATTATTAGAAGCAATGTCAGGATGTCGTCATGCTGGACATTACTCTGACTTTTCCTTCAACATTTTAGGCTTCTGTCCATTGTGTCAACATTCAAGCGTTGGGATTAAGGTGGGTGGGACATGTTAGGAGAATATACAGCATACTTCAAATCCAATGAAATAGTGTACAGGAAATTTACAAGAACCTCCAATCTAAACAAATATTGTACCGAAAACGTACAATAACTTCCAATCCAAACAAATATTGTACTGAAAACTTACAACAACCTCACATCCAAGCAAATATTGTATTGAAACTTACAACAACTTCCAATCCAAACAAATATTGTACCGAAAACTTACAACAACTTCCAATCCAAACAAATATTGTACCGAGAACTTACAACAACATCACATCCAAACAAATATTGTATAGGAAACTTACAACAACTTCATATCCAAACAAATATTGTATAGGAAACTTACAACAACCTCCTATCAAAACAAATATTGTATAGGAAACTTACAACCTCATATCCAAACAAATATTGTATAGGAAACTTACAACCTCATATCCAAACAAATATTGCATAGGAAACTTACAACCTCATATCCAAACAAATATTGTATAGGAAACTTACAACAACCTCATATCCAAACAAATATTGCATAGGAAACTTACAGAAACATCACATCCAAGTAACAATTGCACAGGAAACTAAAAACAACCTCACATCCAAGCAAATTTGCACAGGAAACTTACTAAATTGGAGCTGCCTGAGTAAAAATCAAAATTTGTGATCAAAAATATCTGCATGGCGTCCCCAGAAGACTTCCCAACTTCTTAAGTCGTGAAAATGACTGGAAATTAGGGTCGGTGATTGTAAAACAGGAAAATACAACGCTAATAAATAACACAACAACATTTTATAAAGAGAGTTCCAATCGTAAGAGAAAAGTGGCAAGAAACAGAGAGATACCACATAAACATACCTTGCCTATCTTGAAATCCTTTCTGTGTTGGTAGACCATCTATGAGAGCTGCTGCTCAGCAGTAAAGCGTTGGGTAATTACTGCCGAAGATCGACAATAATTTGTTTTCTACTCTTTTTATAGATGTTTTAACTATTTCAAACCATATATTGAGTTATTTGCGGGTCATCATCATTGCACTTCAATGTCCATATGTGCTCATATTTCCTCCTCAGCATGTCCCGCAGTGTCCAGCGACTGACGACTCCAATTCTGTGTTGATTGATAAGTCTTCGTATACTCCCACTAAGTTTCTCGTTTCTGGATGTGCCCATCTTAATTCCCATCTCTTTCATCCGAAGGAGTGACATGGACTCCTGGTTATCGAAATCCTGTGTCCTTTCCACATCTCGGAGGGCATTGATGATTTCCGCCCGATCCACTAGTTGACCGTCTTCAACGAAAGCGCAGCTAGCCAACCTGTCTGCTCTTTCATTCCCCCATACTCCCGCATGTCCAGTGACGTAGACAAAGGCGACCATATGTATGCTTGACCTCTGCAATGACTCTACCCATTGCCTGCGCACAGAACCAGCCTCCAATCATGCTCATCGAATCACTCAGTATGCAGGCGTGGGTGTAGTCTTGTGACTCTAACCAAATATATACATAAAATATAATGAATGTCATTAATCTAATCACAACCCTCTAGATCCTGGTAGGAGCATAGTAAAAAGTAAAGTAAAGTAACCCCGTCACGCCAAGTGGCGTATAGGGAATATGGTGTTAGTGACCATAAATTTTACAGACCTTCGGCACATGATTTTTAGGGTAATGTGGTCGGTATTACGCCCGTGCCGCTTTACTTTCCCAGAAAAAAAAAAATCCGGTACCCATTCAAAGCTGGGTGAATCCGAAAGCCGCCGGTTGTGATCGAACCCTACCTCTTGTCCTTTGTAGCCCAGTTCACTAACCACTGAGCTATCGCGGCCACTGGTAGGAGCATATGCCACGTAAAAAGACTCTCCATTGATGCCTCTTCCTGGGCACTTTCTCAACTTCTCTTCTGTCAAGAATCAGTTCTTGGGGGTTTCTCTTTAAGAGGAACTTCCTGCCTGCCTCTTTCCCTATGTCTTCTATGACAGTGCCTGTCTTTGCTATCATCAGGGTTTTTTTTTCGTGTGCGTCCAACCCACATACATTTTCTATTCTCAATCTGCTGCTAGCATGCTAGACTGGCCCTTGTTTATTCTCCCCCACATATCTTCAGTTCTGATCTTGTCATACCATCTGATGCTCATGTATAACATGCCGTGCCGATATTGTCTCCCTTCACTACACAATAAAAAGAAAGGAACTGACTTATAACTTGTTGTCCATCGTTTATTGAAAACATTGTTTTAGTGCAAATATTTATTTTCACTAAAAGGCACATCTCTTGGGAATTATGGTCAGTATTACGCCAGACGTGTTTATTAACCATTAACAGTCTCCAGTACCCATTCTTATTATTCTAGATAGAAGCCGGTTAAATTTGAAAACGAGCACTTACAGCTTGCCGTCAGTAAGCCAGTTACCTGGTAGCCAGTTACCTAACTACTGCAGAACAGAGACTTTACAGCGCATAATGTAGGGTGGACTGGCAAGACGCCGGCCTCGAGACAGAGAGGTTGTCGGTTAAAATCCCAAAACATCAGTTGGGATTTTCATTTATGATTTCTGTCTGCGACAACCACCCCTGGTCTCAGCAGCGAGGCCCGGCTTGAAACGTCAATTACTCATGGACGGAAAAAAATATGAGTACCTCCGAAGACGTAGTTATCTGCCTGTACGGCGAGGGACACCTGTGCACACGACTACCAGGGAAAAAAAAGGGATTAACACGCAAAAATCAGTTCCTAGTATCTAGGGACTTCGTCAGAGGTAAAAGCTGGCGAATGCAAAATAAAAAAAAATGTTTTGCTTTTGAATAAATCCGCCCGCTGCTTTGTCTTTTAAAGGCAATAACAACAGACCATAAAGCACAGCGAGACCGGGTTGTTTTAGCAACAATCAGACAATAGCCTACAATAAATAACACAAGTTGGACTAAAAATAAATTGCATTGACGTCACACTAAACTATGAAAATGCAAATGAGTTGTGCAGGGTTTATGACATGCGAGAAAAGTTATGCAAATTCATTTTAGTAGGCTCTGGTAATAAAACAGCGAAAAGCCCTATCAAGATTGATAGATGATGCACGTTGTTAATTAGCGCAATACAACACTTGAAATTATAGAACAACTGTTTGAAGAATAAATTATAATAGTAATTAACGAGTCAACAAAAGAAGTTAGACATATATGGGAAATACAACCTTTGCGATTATACTTGTTTGAATATATATGAATGTAATGACTTCAAAAGCAAACATAAAAGAAAAACTTAGTTATATATTATACCAAATTCAAAATGGGTACAACCAGCCAATACCACTGTACACTGGACAACATGACAACAAAACATGTTCTGCAGGAATGCCCCCAGTACACAGACCTGAGAAGAGCAATGTGGTCCACACCCACCTCCCTGGAAGAAAAACTATATGGGGCAATATATATATATATATATGTATTATGAAGGTGCTCATTATGTTGTATCTTATGAAGATTCTTATTATGTTTGTTTTATGAAGTCCTCATTATGTTTTATGATCATCATCATCATCATCATCATCATCATCATTGGGTGCCGTCTCCGCATCGAAGTTTGGCTACCATGGAGCGCCATTCCACTCTGTCTCTTGCTTTGATGGTGCAGATTGTCATAGACCCACCTGCCCATCTTTTGATGTTACTCGTCCATGTTAGTCTTGGTCTGCCTCTGCCTCTTTTACCTTGTATTTTCCCTTCCAATATTACTTTTATTAGGCTGTGTCTTTTAACATGCCCCACAAATTTCATTTGTCTTGTTCTAATTGTGTTTAGTAGTTCTCTTTTCATTTTTAGTTGTTTTAAAACTTCATCGTTTGTTTTCTTTTCTTTCCATCCAATTCTACCTATTCTTCTATAAATCCACATTTCAAAGGCTTCAATTTTCTGTTCTGTTTTCTTGTCTAATTTCCATGTTTCTGCACCATACAGGAATATTGAGAAGTATGTTTTATGAAACCATCCTTATGTCGTATTGTAAGTCCACAATAAGTTATGTTTTATAAAGTCCTCATTATGGTGTATTTTTTTAAAGTCCTGAAAATGTTATATTTTATCCTTATTACGTTGTGTTTTATGATGTCGACAATATGTTGTGTTTTATGAATTCCCCATTATGTTGTGTTTTCTAAAGTCCTCATTGTGTTGTGTTTTATGAAATGCTCATTATCTTGCGTTTTATGAAGCCCTCTTCGTGTTGTGCTTTATTAAGTCCTCCATATGGTGTGTTGGCCCCGTGATTACTCCATTTGTTTTCTATCCTTAAAGGGGCATTACTCCTTTAAAGGGAAGGATTGGAGATAATAAATACATTAAAATGTGCACAGTTATACAATACAACTTTATGATAAAGTTGGTTTAGATAAGTAAACAATTACATATACATCATATGTCATAGTTTAGCAAGAAAAATGGTACGACGTCTCCCTCATTCTCTCTCTCTCTCTCTTTATCTCTCTCTCTTTATCTGTCTCTCTCTCTTTATCTCTCTTTATTTCTCTTTATCTCTCTCCTCTCGATCTCCTCCTCTCTTTCTTTCTATCTCCCCCTGTCTCTGTTTTCTCTCTCTCCCTTCTCTTTCTCTCCCTCTCTCTCTCCCTCTCTCTCTTTCTCTCTCTCACCCTCTCTCTTTATCTCTCCACTTTCTCTATTTCTCTTTCTTTCTTTCCCTCTCTCACCTCTCTTTCTCTTTCCGCCTCTCTTTTTCTCTCTCTCTTTCTCTCTATTTCTTTCCCTCTCGCTTACCTCTCTCTATTTCTCTCTCTCCACTCTCTTTCTCTCTCTTTCTCTTTCCCCTTTTCTCTTTTTCTCTCTCTTTCTCTCCATTTCTTTCCCTCTCGCTTTCCTCTCTCTCTTTATCTTCCTCTCTCCACTCTCTCTTTCTTTCTCTCTCTCCCTTCTCTCTCTCTTTCTCTCTCTGCCCCCTCTCTCTTTTTCTATTTCTTTCTCTCCCTTTCGCTTCCCTTACTCTCTTTTTCTCCCCCTTCTCTATTTTTCTCTCTCTCTCTCCCCTCTCGTTCTCTCTTCCCTTTCTTCTGTAACACCATGGATGTCGAAGAGATGTCGAGAGAGACAGTTTTAGTTCTTGTCCTTCTAGCAGACTTAACTGTTGTCAATTGCTGTTGTTGTAGTGTTACTCAAATGTTGTAAGTCCATCTCAATATGGGACTAGTTTTGTTTATTTGTTTCTTTGTTTATTTATTTATTTGCTTGTTTATATAAGTGTATGTTTATTTGTTTATTTGTTTGTTTATTGTTTTTTTTGCTTATTTGTTTATTTGTTTGTTTTATTTGTTTGTTTATTTGTTTGTTTATTTGTTTATTTGTGTACTTATTTGTTTATTTATTTGTTGGTTTATTTGTTTGTTTATTTGTTTGTTTGTTAATTTGTTTGTTTATTTGTTTGTTTGTAAATTTGTTTGTTTTTGTGTTTGTTTGTTTATTTGTTTGCTGGTTTGTTTATTTGTTAGTTTATTTGTTAGTTTATTTGTTAGTTGCTTTCTTTGTTTATTTACATGTTTGTTTGCTTATTTGTTTGTTTATTTATTTGTTTATTTTATTGTTTGTTTGTTTATTTGTTTGTTTGTTTATTTGTTTGTTTAATTGTTTGTTTATTTGTTTGTTTGTATATTTATTTGTTTGTGTATTTTGCTTGTTTGTTTATTTGTTTGTTTGTTTATATGTTTATTTGGTTGCTTATTTGTTTGCTTATTTATTTGATTATTTGTTTGTTTGTTTATTTATTTGATTATTAAAAAAAATTGTTGTTTGTTTATTTGTTTGTTTATTTGTTTGTTATTTTGTTTATTTGTTTGTTAATTAGTTTATTTATTTGTTGGTTTATTTGTTTGTTTATTTTTTTGTTTGTTTATTTTTTTGTTCATTTGTTTGTTTGCTTATTTTGTTGTTTGTTTATTTGTTTGCTTGTTTGTTTATTAGTTAGTTTATTTGTTTGTTTGTTTCTTTGTTTGTTTATTTACATGTTTGTTTGTTTATTTATTTGTTTATTTTATTGTTTGTTTGTTTATTTGTTTGTTTATTTGTTTGTTTATTTGTTTGTTTATTTGTTTGTTTATTTGTTGTTACATAAAATGTTGCCTCAGTTGATAGTGCCCCACTACACAGTGTGTCATTGATATGTGAGGCTATGTGGGATAGTCGTGAGGTGAGGTGTGATGTAATAGAAAGGTGGTGAGGTTTGGTGGGAAGTGTGATGTTAATGGTAGGGCGACTAGGTGAGGCGTAATGTGAGAGTATGGTGGTGAGGTGGAGCATGAAAGCTGTGTAATGGCAAGTGCTAGGTAAGGTATGTTGTAATGTTAAAGTAACTAAGTGAGGTATGTTGTAATGTTAAAGTAACTAAGTGAGGTATGTTGTAATGTTAAAGTAACTAAGTGAGGTATGATGTAATGTTAAAGTAACTAAGTGAGGTATATTGTAATGTTAAAGTAACTAAGTGAGGTATGTTGTAATGTTAAAGTAACTAAGTGAGGTATGTTGTAATGTTAAAGTAACTAAGTGAGGTATGATGTAATAGTAAAGGTAAAGGTAAAGTACGAGACGAATCGGCGTCTCAGCATCTCCCAAACCCTGATTTCAACGTTACATCAATCATCTCCCACACCCTAACCTCAACGCTACATCAATCATCTCCCACATCCTAACCTTAACGCTACATCAATCATCTCCCACACCCTAACCTCAACGCTACATCAATCATCTCTCACTCCGTAACTTCATCTCTACATCAATCATCTCCCACACCCTATCTTCAACGCTACATCAATAATCTCCCACATCCTAACCTCAACGCTACATCAGTCATCTCCCACACCCTAATTTCAACGACACACCAATCATCTCCCACATCCTAGCCTCAACGCTACATCAATCATCTCCCACATCCTAACCTCAACGCTACATCAATCATCTCCCACATCCTAACCTCAACGCAACATCAATCATCTCTAACATCCTAACCTCAACGCTACATCAATCATCTCTAACATCCTAACCTCAACGCTACATCAATCATCTCTAACATCCTAACCTCAACGCTACATCAATCATCTTTCACATCATAACCTCAACGCTACAGCAATCATCTCCCACACCGTAACTTCAACGCTACAGCAATCATCTCCCACATCCTAACCTCAACGCTACATCAATCATCTCTAACATCCTAACCTCAACGCTACAGCAATCATCTCCCACACCGTAACTTCAACGCTACATCAATAATCTCCCACATCCTAAACTGAACGCTACAGCAATCATCTCACACACCTTAACTTCAACGTTACATCAATTATCTCCCACATCCTAACCTCAACGCTACACCAGTCATCTTCCACGCCCTAACTTCAACGCTACATCAATCATCTCCCACATCCTAACCTCAACGCAACATCAATCATCTCCCACATCCTAACCTCAACGCTACAGCAGTCATCTCCGACACCCTAATCTCAATGCTACATCGGTCATCTCCTACATCCTATCCTCAACGCTACATTAATCATCTCCAACATCCTAACCTCAACGCTTCATCAATCATCTCCCACATCCTAACCTTAACGCTACATCAGTCATCTCCTGCACCTTAACCTCAACGCTACATCAATCACCTCCCGCACCCTAGCCTCAACGCTACATCAATCATCTCCAACACCCTAACCTCAACGCTACATCAGTCATTCCCAACACCCTAACCTCAACGCTACATCAATCATCTCCAACACCCTAACCTCAACGCTACATCAGTCATCTCCAACATCCTAACCTCAACGCTACATCAATCATCTCCCACATCCTAACCTCAACGCTACATCAGTCATCTCCTGCACCTTAACCTCAACGCTACATCAATCACCTCCCGCACCCTAGCCTCAACGCTACATCAATAATCTCCAACACCCTAACCTCAACGCTACATCAATCATCTCCAACACCCTAACCTTAACGCTACATCAATCACCTCCCGCACTCTAGCCTCAACGCTACATCAATAATCTCCAACACCCTAACCTCAACGCTACATCAATCATCTCCAACAACCTAACCTTAACGCTACATCAATCATCTCCAACACCCGAACCTCAACGCTACATCAATCATCTCCAACACCCTAACCTCAACGCTACATCAATCATCTCCAACACCCTAACCTCAACGCTACATCAGTCATCTCCAACACCCGAACCCTAACGCTACATCAATCATCTCCAACACCCTAACCTCAACGCTACATCAATCATCTCAAAACCCTAACCTCAACGCTACATCAGTCATCTCCAACACCCTAACCTCAACGCTACATCAATCATCTCCAACACCCTAACCTCAACGCTACATCAATCATCTCCAACACCCTAACCTCAACGCTACATCAATCATCTCTAACACCCTAACCTCAACGCTACATCAATAATCTCCAACACCCTAACCTCAACGCTACATCAATCATCTCCAACACCCTAAACGTGAACGCTGCACCAAGCAACTTCCACACCTTAACCTCAACGCTACCGCGTGCATCTCTCATATAACTTGATAACTAATGAACACTGAATCAACCGACGTTATATAACAGTACCAAGATAAACCACTCATTAATTCTCAAGGAAATGAAGAACCATTAACGTCTTCAGTAATTATAAATTATCCGTTATTCTACTTGCCAAGATCCAACCTAAATTATACAGCTGAAAGCCGCTACGAGTAATTAATAACGCCGTTTTCCGTCTAGGCTTTCTGTGACGCTTCATTGCCTGGGAATTGTGGATACGTAGGCGTCATATCTTGATGACGCCCTTATGAGTCAGTCTGCAGGTGAAAGAAAACAGATTAGTTATAAAACTGGGACAGTTAAGATAGGCGGTTATTGTAGAGGGGGAAAAGATGAAAGCGCAATATCACTCGACTTGGCGCGTTGGGAATATGGGGTGTAAGTGTCCAGATTTCTTTAAAACTGTCTGCACAATTTTAGGTAGAAATGACAAAATAATACACAGAGAGAAAAAATGTAGAAAAAAAAACCGGAATGGCTTTACGTCATAAGTGGCAGACACAAATTTGAACAACGTTTCGGCTCAATAGGCGTTCAGCAGGAACAGACATACAACACACACACAGATCATCATCATCAAGTACCGGGCCTGATGGCGCAGGTGATCATGTCTCTCCACAACTTTCTGTCACAATAGTTATTTATCACGGTTATTGATCATTTCTGTTGTTGACTTTCTGCTGTCAAGCCATTCTCTTAAGCTGTCTGGTAACTTTTCTCATTGCATCCCTCTATCTCTTCGTCCCTCAATTTTCCCAGTTGTTACAATATATTCCTGTTGTTTTCTTCTCATTTCATACCCAAAAAATGGTGATTGTTTCTTCCTAATATTGGAAATTGCTCTCTTTTTGCTTTGACCTCTCTCAGAACATCTTCATTACTCTTCTTAGCTGCCCATGGTATTCTCAACGTTCTTCTGTAAAACCACATTTCTACAGTCTCCAGTGATTTCCTAGTCTGTTGTCCTATTGTCCATGATTCACATCCATATGTTAAGACTGGCTCTACATAACATTTAAGTACTCTTTTTCTTGTTTCTATTGTCAAAAATGGATTGCATAGTATCTTCCTCATTTTTTTTAAAAAGCTGCTTTTGCCTGAGCCATTCTGCATCTCACCTATGTTGCACATCTTCCATTTGAGGTTAACAAAGTTCCCAAATATTTAAATTAATTTACCTGTTTTAATATTGTTCCACGTGTCTTTATTTTGCACTGAGGTGACATGCTAAAGATGAAAATAAAAAAATTGAAGACATACCAGAAGATTTAAACATTATAATCTCTCTCTCTCTCTCTCTCTCTCTGCGATCAGGACTCAATCAGAGTAGGACGTTCAGACTCTCATACGAAGACAACTGTCTGTTTAAGCCTGTTAGATCCACTCTGATTGAGTACCCGTTAAAACGTTGCACTGTGTTCTGCGCCAGTGGCCCAGTGCATCCGATTTCAGCCAGCATTTTTTCAGGTTTGCTTTCCTTAGCCTTTGATTGTCCCCAGTCTTCCTGCAAGGCAGCAGTTGATCTTTTCTGTCGGGGGATTCTGCCCTTAGATGGTCGGCCTTCCCAGGTTTACGAGCATCATTTGCCCGAGTCACTAGAGGTGACTAACACAGACATGCGACTTGTAATATGAGGAAACTGCAACAAGGAACACCTTTCATTCATAGCCTAAAAAAAAAAAAACATTATAATGAACTGACTTATAAACACCATTCTACAGAGGAAATTAAAATACTATGGTCAAGTCAAAAGAAAGAGGTGGCCTGAAAGAACAATAGTGGAAGGCACGGTTCCTGGGCGACGTATCTGGTGGAAACAAAGAAGAAGGTGGTTTCAAGACATCAAGGAGAAATTGAAAAGGACAACATAAGAAGTGGGAGATCTGGCTAGAGATAGAGATTCTCTCAGACAGGCTGTGGTGGATGCAACGTTCTGTGGGAGATCTGGCTAGAGATAGAGATTCTCTCAGACGGACTGTGGTGGATGCAACATTCTGTGGGAGATCTGGCTAGAGATAGAGATTCTCTCAGACGGGCTGTGGTGGATGCAACGTTCTGTGGGAGATCTGGCTAGAGATAGAGATTCTCTCAGACGGGCTGTGGTGGATGCAACGTTCTGTGGGAGATCTGGCTAGAGATAGAGATTCTCTCAGACGGGCTGTGGTGGATGCAACGTTCTGTGGGAGATCTGGCTAGAGACAGAGATTCTCTCAGACGGGCTGTGGTGGATGCGACGTTGTGCAAAGGGTATACAACAACATAATGATATATATCTTATTTTATTTATCTCCCTCTTCTTCTTTACTTCCTCATTGCCCTTTCAGCGTCGAAGGGATATACAGTGTGCGGTCTCTTGCTCTTCTGTTGGTCTTTTTTTTTTGCTATTATGTTTCCTAATGTTTCCAATATTTCATTAATCCATGTTTTTTTCCTGGTTGCCTAGTTTTGTTTGGTGTTCTCGTAACGATTATTGAAGACTCTTTGCGTCCTGTGTTGATCTTTCTGTCCTGTGTTGATCTTTCTGTCCTGTGTTGATCTTTCTGTCCTGTGTTGATCTTTCTGTCCTGTGTTGATCTTTCTGTCCTGTGTTGATCTTTCTGTCCTGTGTTGATCTTTCTGTCCTGTGTTGATCTTTCTGTCCTGTGTTGATCTTTCTGTTCTGTGTTGATCTTTCTGTCCTGTGTTGATCTTTCTGTCATGTGTTGATCTTTCTGTCCTGTGTTGATCTTTCTGTCCTGTGTTCACTGGTTGGATTTATTCAAATCTTCATTTCTGATATTATGTAAACATATGTATGTATTTGTATATGTATATATGGAGGACTGATTGGTCTCGATGTAAGACGTTGGTCTAGAGACAGAGAGACTGTGAGTTCAAATCCCGGAGACACCATTTGGGATTTGTATTTGTGATTTCTCTCTGAAGTAACCACACCTGGTCTCAGCGGCGAGGCCCGACTTGAAACATCAAGTACTCATCAACGGAAAAAAACATATGAGTATCTCTGAAGACGAAGTTATCTGCATGTGCAGCGAGGGACCCCTGTGCACACACACACGGATGCTAGAAAAAAAAAAACGGATTAACACGCAAAGTTCAGATCCAAGACTCTAGAAACTTCGCTAGAAGTGGCAAACGCACCCACCCACCCCTTTTTCGCCAATGAAGAAAAAACATTTAGAGAGAAAGTAATAAGCCACCCCCCCCTTTCCTCCCATCCCTTTGCTAACAACTTATGTTATTCCCGCGTAAAATAACAACTTATGTTATTCCCAAATAAAATAACAACTTATGTTATTCCCACGTAAAATAACAACTTATGTTATTCCTATGTAAAATAACAACTTATGTTATTCCCATGTAAAATAACAACTTATGTTATTCCTATGTAAAATAACAAGTTATGTTATTCCCATGTAAAATAACAACTTATGTTATTCCCATGTAAAATAACAACTTATGTTATTCCCATGCAAAATAACAACTTATGTTATTCCCATGTAAAATAACAACTTATGTTATTCCTATGTAAAATAACAACTTATGTTATTCCCATGTAAAAAAACAACTTATGTTATTCCCATGTAAAATAACAACTTATGTTATTCCCATGCAAAATAACAACTTATGTTATTCCCATGTAAAATAACAACTTATGTTATTCCCATGTAAAATAACAACTTATGTTATTCCCATGTAAAATCGAGGTCTTATAATTTGTTCTTCAAGTGCAAAGAATGCTATTGGATGATTATAACTATGTTTAACCTATTATAGAAAGATTAATATCTCGTTATCTAATCATATAGTTGACATTTCACGCCGGTTGTGACAATTGTTGTTGTGATCAATATAGTCCCAGAGTTTACCCCCCTTTTGAAAATGGGCACCAGAGATTTTTTCGTGATGCAAAGTAGGTCAACATATCGTGGTGCTGCTTATCACACCGCTCATAAACGTAACGATGTTACGGTATCTAACATCATATTTTACATACATCTTAGACATAAACAGTGGGAGCCGTGATAGCTCAGTGGTTAGTGAACTGGACTACAAAGGACAAGAGGTAGGGTTCGATCCCAACCGACGGCTTCCAGATTCACCCAGCCTTTAATGGGTACCGGATTTTTTTTCTGGGAAAGTAAAGCAGCACGGGCGTAATACCGACCACATAACCCCAAAAACCATGTGCCGAAGGTCTGTAAAATATAGGGTCACTAACACCATATTCCCTATACGCCACTTGGCGTGACGGGGGTACTTTACTTTTTTTTATGTAACATATTCATCTCGTGCGGGTGGTGAAACAGAAAGTTCCACAGAACCAGGCCCGAGAATATTTAGGTGAGGAGGTCCTTTCTCTTCATCACTGTACTACTTTTTTCATTAACCCAGTGAGCCAGGTGCTCATTTTTTTTTAACTGGATGGACTGCCCAATTATACTATTCTGATGATAACATGTTCCCCTTTTCAGGGAGCCTGGTACCTATCCCATTTCTCACCCGGGCTTAGCCAGAGATTGTACCCACATCATTATATAACAACTTTAACGAATTAAGAATTACATTACTGTCAACTAAGGAACTAATACTTTATTTTGATAATCAATACATTTTTGGGGAATATTGGCAATACACCAGGTCGTCTTTTATTGGGAGAAAAACCTTGGAACTAATTTAAAGCTGGGTACTAGAAGAGGTAATACCAGAGACTAAAAGAATCAACAAAAAGATGACAAATCTGAAACATGTGCAACGCGTCAAATATTTGGGCACAAAGCTGCGCTTGAAACCTCATTCATAAAGCCTGCTTGTATCGCTAAGACAGCTATGACACTCTCATCTATGACATACTGAATAGTAAACATGTTTTATTTATACAAAGAGCGCGGTATTTATAGGTAGAAGAGAGCGAGGAAGGGAAAGAACAAGAGGTAGGCATGGATAAAAGAGGTAAAGGCGGGAAAAGATTAAGATTTTATATGAAGTAAAAGAAGAAGAAGAGGAAAAAAGTAGAAGTCATAGAAAGGTATGGATAAAAGAATACGAGGCAATGAAAGAAGAAGAAGAAAGTATGAACAAAAGAGGACAACCCGGGTAAAGAGTAAGAGGAAGATATGGATAAAAGAGGATAAGGTACGGAAAGAAGAAGAGGAAGATATGGATAAAATAGTACGATGCAGGAAAGAAGAAGAGGAAGATATGGATAAAATAGTACGATACAGCAAAGAAGAAAGAAAGATATGGATAAAATAGTACGATACAGGAAAGAAGAAGAGAAAGATATGGATACAATTGTAAGATACAGGAAAGAAGAAAGAAAGATATGGATACAATTGTAAGATACGGGAAAGAAGAAAGAAAGATATGGATACAATTGTAAGATACAGGAAAGAAGAAAGAAAGATATGGATACAATTGTAAGATACAGGAAAGAAGAAAGAAAGATATGGATACAATTGTAAGATACAGGAAAGAAGAAAGAAAGATATGGATACAATTGTAAGATACAGGAAAGAAGAAAGAAAGATATGGATAAAAGAGGAACAGGGAAGGAAAGAAGAAAAGAAGATGTACATAAAAGAAAACGAGACAGGGAAAAACGAATAGGAAGGTGTGGATAGTAGAAAACGAGGTAAAGAAATAAGAGGACAAAGCAAAGAAAGAAATGAATGATGATATGGATAGATGAGGACGAGCCAGAGAAAGAAGAAGAAGAGGAGGAAGATGAATAGGAAGTAACAGAAGTGGAAGAAAATTATAGGATTAAGAAGATATGGATAAAAGAGTACGAAACATGAAAAGAAAAAGAGGTATATGTGGATAAAAGAGGAAGAAGGGAAAGAAGTGGAAGGTACGGTTACATGAGAAGGAGGCAGAGAAAGTAGAAGAGGATGGTATTAATAGAAGAGGACTATGAATGAACAAATTGAGAAGATGGTAAGGATAGAAAACAACGAGTCAGGGAAAGAAGTAGATGTACAAGAAGTAACAGAAGAAGATGAAGAAAATTATAAGGTATAAGAAGATATGGATAAAAGAGTACGAGATAGGAAAGGAAACAGCGAAAGATAAGGACAAAAGAGGACGAGGCAGAGAGAAAAAAGGAAGGTATGGATAAGAGGATGAGGCATCAAAAGAAGAAGAGGACGGTATTAATAGAAGTCAACGAGGCACGGAAAAATTGAGAAAATGTTAAGGATAGAAGAGGACGAGACAGCTAAAGAGGAAGAGGAAGATATGGATAAAAGATGACGAGGCGTTGAAAGAAGAAGAGAAAGATGCACAAGAAATAACAGAAAAAGACAAGAAAGAAAATTATACGGCTTAGGAAGATATGGATAAAAGAAAACGAGATAAGAAAAGAAATAAAGGAAGATATGGATAAAAGAAAACGAGATAAGAAAAGAAATAAAGGAAGATATGGATAAAAAGAAAACGAGATAAGAAAAGAAATAAAGGAAGATATGGATAAAAGAAAACGAGATAAGAAAAGAAATAAAGGAAGATATGGATAAAAGAAAACGAGATAAGAAAAGAAATAAAGGAAGATATGGATACAAGAAAACGAGATAAGAAAAGAAATAAAGGAAGATATGGATAAAAGAAAACGAGATAAGAAAAGAAATAAACGAAGATATGGATAAAAGAAAACGAGATAAGAAAAGAAATAAAGGAAGATATGGATAAAAGAAAACGAGATAGGAAAAGAAATAAAGGAAGATATGGATAAAAGCGGACGAGTAAGGGAAAGAAAATGAGGAAGATGTACAAGAGGCCACAGCAGTAGAATAGGAAGGAAATTTGAAAACATTGTTAAGTACGGATAAAACAGGACGAAGCAGAGAAAGAAAAAGAGGAAGGTATGTATAAACGAAAACAAGGCAGGAAAAGAAGAAGAGGGATGTGTGGATAAAAGTTGACGAGACAAGGAAAAAAGAAGTAGAAGGTACGGATAAAAGAGTATGACACAGAGAAGAGGAGAGTATGGATAAAAGACGGCGAGACAGAGATAAATGATGAAGATGGTATGGATAAGAGGACGAGACAGGGAAAGAAGAGAAAGAAGATATGGACAACAGAGACGAGGCAGGTAAAGAAGAAAAGAAAAATGTATAGGAAGTAGCAGAATTAGTAGATGAAGAGAAGCAGAAGCAGTAAAAGGTACGGATAAAAGAGGACAAAGCAGGGAAAGAAGAAGGGGTAAGTATGGATAAAGCGGATGAGGCAGGGAAAGAAGAAGAGGAAGGTATAAATAACAGATGACTAGGCAAAGAAATATGAAGAAGATGGTAAGGATATAAGAGGACAAGGTAGGGATAAAAGAGAGAGGAATATATGTATAAAGAAAGACGAGGCATTGAGCGAATTGTACAGAAAGTAACAAATGAAGAAGAAGAAAATTATAAGATAGTGGAAGATTAGGAAGATGTACAGAAAGTAAGAGTGGAAGAGGAAGAACATTGTAAGTCGCAGGAAAATATGAATAAAAGAGTACGACACAAGAATATAAAAGGGGAAGATGTGGATAAAAGAGGAAAAGGCAGGCTAAGAAGAAGAGAAATAAATGGATAAAAGAGGATAATGCATGAAGGTATGGATAGAAGAGGACGAGACAGAGAAATAAATGGATAAAAGAGGATAATGCATGAAGGTATGGATAGAAGAGGACGAGACAGAGAAATAAGAGGACAAAGCAAGGAAAGAAGTAGAGGAAGGTATGGATAGATAGGGACAAGGCAGGAAATGAAATAGAGGAAGATGTACAGGAAGTAACAGAAGAAGAGGAAGATGTACAGGAAGTAACAGAAGAAGAGGAAGATGTACAGGAAGTAACAGAAGAAGAGGAAGATGTACAGGAAGTAACAGAAGAAGAGAAAGATGTACAGGAAGTAACAGAAGAAGAGGAAGATGTACAGGAAGTAACAGAAGAAGAGAAAGATGTACAGGAAGTAACAGAAGAAGAGGAAGATGTACAGGAAGTAACAGAAGAAGAGAAAGATGTACAGGAAGTAACAGAAGAAGAGGAAGATGTACAGGAAGTAACAGAAGAAGAGGAAGATGTACAGGAAGTAACAGAAGAAGAGGAAGATGTACAGGAAGTAACAGAAGAAGAGGAAGATGTACAGGAAGTAACAGAAGAAGAGGAAGATGTACATGAAGTAACAGAAGAGGAAGAAAATTATAAGACATAGGAAGATTTGGATAAAAGAGGAAGAGGCAAGAAAAGAAGTGGAGGAAAATATACAGGACGTAAAAGAAGTAGAAGAGAAAGAAAAGTAGAAGGCACAGGAAGTTACGGATGAAAGAATAGGCAAGCAGGAAAAGAAGCAGAAAGTATGAATAAAATAGGATGAAACAGGGAAAGAAAAGAAAAAGATGTATAGGAAATAATAAAATTAGAAGAGGAATAAAAGTAGGAGGTATGAATAAAAGTGGACAAGGCAGAGAAAGAAGAAAAGGAAGATGAACAGGAAGTAACAGAAGTAGAAGAGGAAGAACAGTTGAAGGCAGAGGGAGGTATGGATAAAAGAGGACGAGGCAGGGAAAGGAGAAGAGGAAGATGTACAGGAAGTAACAAAAATAGAAGAAGAAGATGTACAGAACGTAACAAAAGACGAAAGGAAGAAAAGTAGAAGGCAGAGGAAGGTATGGATAAAAGAGGACGAAGCAGGGAAAGAAGATGAAGAAGATGTATAGGAAGTAAGAGAAGGGAGAGGGAAAGAAGTACAGACAGTAACAGAAGAAGAAGAGGAAGAATTATAGAAAGATGCATAGTAATGAAAAAGTGAAGGAAAAATAGCATCATTTGAGAGACCGTAAAATTAATATCTGATGCAGGAGAAAACAAATAAAATGCAGATTATATCCTTCAGGGACTTCATGCACACGCAAGTGAATAGGTTAACATCTACATACAGGCTTCTATATGTGGAATATTATTTATGGACAAGTCAGACAAACTACAGTCCCAGGGGGTCATATTGAAGTTGTCAGGTTGAGGGGGCGATGTTAGGCTGTCGTCCTGAGACTAGAAGGAAAGAGTCATAAATGTATGTGGGTCAATCTATTTTTGTTTTAGCTTAAATGTTGGAAACCACCCTCAAAAGTCGTTTGTCTACATAGCGCTGTATATATGCATGTTTATTGCTGTTTTATTCTTTAAATATTGACATCTATGGTTATGGAAGGCCCTTGTATCACTGTAAAGGAATTAAAATCTATAATTACTCAACCGCCCTTGCCAGTGGAATCATTCGAATTGATATCTCATCTCCCAAGTAAAGAAAGGTAGCTGCAGTCCCCATTATAGCAGTATCAGCACAAGCCAAAAGACCTAAGGCGAAACTGCATAGACAGTGAACACGGCCATCTATTTTCCGTCATACGATATCATCATTCATCGTAAGCAATCGGAATATCTAAACACAATCCGGATGAAACACACAGCTCACGGTGTGTACAGAGCACTAAACACAGTAGCTCCGGCAGCAAACCGGGCATGCATATACAGGGATATGGTAGAGTTGATAATAGCTAAAACAGAGAAAGAAAAACGTAGACAACAAGAAGTATTTTTACATCTTTACGGTCATAAAAACAGCTCGAAGTAATTCAAAGCTTCTGCTAAAAACTAGCCATATTTTAATTGAAGAAAGTGCCGAATTAGAATGAAAATTAAGATGAGAAGTGAATAAATTATTCGTATAACCATCGAGCTATCTGAACTATTGCCATTAATCTTTATTCTTATTTGTTCTTCCGAGGATAAGAGATTTGATTTAATCTCGATAAGCGGCTTCTAGGTTCACCTAGCCCTTAAACAATAACTACTTATTTTATGTAAAAGTAAATACGGTACTGATGTTGTGCTGACCACCTGACCAAAAATGCACTGATGATAAAATCAAAGTATGGATACTACTAACACCAAGTTTTCTATAACGAGATCTGACGGTCTTTCTATATTTCTTGTCTATTCTGATCAAGAGTTTTGGAGTCAGTAAGTGATCGAGACGTGATTTAAACCCTACAACATCCTTGTTGGGCACTGGAAACAGGATAACTAGTCTGTGCAAACCGGATCAAAGAGAAAATCAAATTCAAATCTTTAAAATGTGATGCTAATGAATTACGATTCTATACATTGTGGCGCCAAGGAAATCCAATCATCTGCATTGTGGTGCCAAGGAAATCCAATTATCTGCATTGTGGTGCCAAGGAAGTCCAATTCTCTACATTCTGGTGCTTTGAAAATCTAATTCTTTACATGCTGGTGCTATGAAAATATAATTCTTTCTACATTCTGGTGCTATGAAAATCTAATTCCCTCTGCATTCTGGTGCAATGAAAATCTAATTCTCTCTGCATTCTGGTGCTATGAAAATCTAATTCTCACTACATTCTGGTGCTATGAAAATCTAGTTCTCACTATATTCTGGCGCTATAAAAATATAATTCTCAAAATGGGGGCGCCAAGGAAATGTAACACTTTCTCCACGTGGTGTTTAACTATTTTTGTTGTTACTGAAAGGGGTAAATTTAGAAGCTCGCTATAAACCAGATTACAGATTGACTTAGCCCATTTCACACCTTCTTCGTGTTGGAGGATGCAGAGTCCTATTATAACTGCTCACTTTCAAGCAGACAACTCTGCTTAATTTTTTAAAGATGTTTAAGATTTACACTTTTTTCTTTGTATTTGTTTCTGTTTTGAAGACATTTTCATCTGAAACGTTGGTTATGTGTTGTCTTATCCACAAAGCCGAAGAATCATGTTTTTAATTATTGCGTCATGGCAGGCCAATAGTTAGGTACGCCAAGCCTTAGACTTCCGGTTAATATAGCGGATAGGCTGCAGGAACCATTCAGGCTCAGTCTCAAAAGTGCTCCCTTGCTGCAGTTTCCTCATATTCCAAGTCCGGCTTGCTGACAGAGATACTGAATATAGTGCTCTGTGCACACCGTGAGCTGTGTTTTTCATCCAGATTGTGTTTCGATTTTCCGATTGCTTACGATGAATGATATCGTATGACGAAGGACAGTTCAGCTGCGTTCACTTTCGGTGCTGCTTGGCCTTATGTCTTCTGGCGTGTGCTGAAGCTGCTATGATGGGAACCGCAGCCACCTTTCTTTGTTTGGATACTTAAAAGAGATGAGAATGATTCAACTGGCATGGACGATTGAGCAATTATGAATTTTAATTCGTTCGTTTGCGGTGATACTCGGGCCTTCGACTAACAATAACCATGCAAAAAGTAAAGTACCCCGTCATGCCAAGTGGCGTATAGAGAATATGGTGTTAGTGACCATAATTTTTATAGATCTTCGGCCAGTGATTTTTTGGGGAAATGTGGTCGGTATTACGCCCGTGACGCCTTACTTTCCCAGAAAAAATTCGGTATCCGTTTAAGGCTGGGAGAACCCGGAAGCCGTCGGTTGGAATCGAACCCTACCTCTTGTCCTTTGTCGTCCAGTTCACTAACCACTTAGCTATCGCGGCTCCCTACCATAACCCAGCCTTAAATAGGAACGGCATTTATTTATAAGAAAGAAAAGCGTCAAGGGGGTAATACCGACCACATTACCACAAAAATAATGAATCGAGGGTCTATAAAACAATGTTGGTACTAACACCATATACTCTATGCAACGTGATGTGACATTTACTATTTTCTTCTTTCTAGACCAACAGTTGTTGGAGCGAGCGCAAACGAATCAAAGCATCACCTTTCTTTATTTCTACTTTCGTAGTCTTACCAAATAGTCTATGAAATGTTACTCTAAATAGACACGGTAATGTTGAAGCATTCTTTAGCCTGGTCTTCCACAAACCTCACGATAAGCAGCAGAAGAAGAAGAAAAAATAGATATGTGTATCACTGGACACTCATGTCAAAAAAGATAGCCATTTTTATCTTGACGGCTCCTGAAATGAATAACTCGCTAATCCAAACAGACAAATATTTTAAATAAACTGGAGATGAATAAAAAACATTAATCCAAACTGGCAAACATCTTGAATAGACAGCTTTCGTACATTCCGAGAGGTAATTTTGAAGTTTTCTGCAAATCTGAAAGGAAACAAATGGTTGCAAAAGTAAATACAATGTTTGCTTTGTCAACGAAGTTCTATGAGGAAGCGAAACTTGGACAATTGTTACTACATATAAAGATTTACTAATTTTTACCAGTACCGTATATTTATTTGACGGAATTTATTAGTACTGATATTTTAAATATGGAGTAACTCCACTGTTCATCTTTACCAAAGCTAGTAACACAGCGTTCAGAGCAATCCCATTTATGGTTAATCCTTTTCGATAGATAACCAAGTGTATGCATACTGATAACTTCAATAACTTGCTGGGTGTATACACCAAGCGACAGACATTGCCTTTTTTCATATTTTTACTTTACTGAGGCGTAATCACCGACAACAATATCAAACCAGACTGTCACTATTTCCACTACTGCTTTCATTTGGTTCATATTTGGTCGACTCAACATCATAATTTGGCTTTCATAAAGCGCTATTTTCTGCAGTCTCTTGCCTTTGTAGCCCACACATTCGGGGGACTAGTTGGTCTCGAGGCAAGACGCCGGTCTCGAGACAGAGAGGTGGTGGGTTCAAATCTCGGCTGCACCAGTTGGGATTTTTATTTATGATTTCTCTCTGTGGTAACCACCTCCGGTCTCAGGAGCGAGGCCCGGCTTGAATCATCAATTACTCATGGATGGAAAAAATATGAGTACCTCTGAAGACGGAGTTATCTGCTTGTGCGTCGAGGGACCCCTGTGTAAACGGCTTCCAGGGAAAAATGGATTAACACGCAGAATTCAGTTCCTAGTCTCTAGGGACTTCGTCAAAGGTAAAAGCTGGCGAAAGGAAAAAACAAAAGAAGATTCAACGTTCAACGTGCTGATGGTCTCCAATAACTTTTTTCCCGCTTCTACCGTACATTTTTACACTCCAGTGTGACTTCCATTACGCTATTATCTTGCTCTATATATGTATTTGACATAAATCAGTGCTTGATCTTATCAAATGGCACATCTCAGTGGTCAGCCTTGAGATGGTGTATTCTTCTGCTTCTTCTTCTCCTTCTTCTCCTTCTTCATCTATCCTTCCTCTATTGCCGTTGGCGTCGGGCGGAGGTACAATCTGCGATTCTTTGCTCTTCCGTTGGCCTCTTCGGGTGTTATCCCTCCTAGTGACTCTAGTATTCCCTTTATCCATCTCTTACTTTGTCTTCCACTTAATCTGGCGTTTTCGTAGCGTTTGTTTATGGCTCTTTGAGTTATTGTTAGTTCTTTTTGTTTTGAGATGGTGCTAAATCAGATAATTTTCCCAGGATTAAATTGTGTGCTTTAATGGATATGCTGGCAGCATCTGTAACTTCCAGCAGAGGTCGCACATTCGGTTGTTGGCTTATTTCTCTCTGCTCAATGCGGAGAAACTTCAACTGCATGTGAAGAAGAAGACTGTTCAAAGGAACTGCAAAGCACAGAGAATGAGTAAAGGCATCAAAATAATTAGAGATGCGAATTTGATGTAAAGCTGATGATAATAATAACAATTAAAAAAAAAAAAAGAAACAAGAGAAAAAAAAGTCGTATGATAACCATGAAGAGAGCCGCGATAGCTCAGATTGGTATTCCAACAGACGGCTTGCGGTTCACACAGCCTTTAATGGGTACCGGATTTTTTTTCTGGGAAAGTAAAGCAGCATAGGCGTAATACTGACCACATTACCCCAAAAATCATATGCCGAAAGTCTGTAAAATGTATGGTCACTAACACCATATTCCCTATACGCCACTTAGCGTGACGGGGGGCACTTTACTTTTTTACTTTACCCTGAAGGCCTCCTTGCCGAAACGTCGTTCGACTTTTGTTTTGTTTCGCACCTACGTTAAGCTGTTACCATACTACTTTTTTCTTTTTTAAAATTGTCATTAAAGCACAGAGAATGCCTTTTCAGCGATGCAAATAACATGGCTATTTATGAAAGACTATATAGTCACTTGTAATGAACTCTGTAGTCATTT
The DNA here is from genome assembly GCA_032433765.1 of Megaustenia siamemsis. Taxonomy (NCBI): domain Eukaryota; kingdom Metazoa; phylum Mollusca; class Gastropoda; order Stylommatophora; family Ariophantidae; genus Megaustenia; species Megaustenia siamemsis. The sequence goes on from JAVIAB010000139.1 coordinate 80,407,278, forward strand.
ATGATACATTATTTAGTTTCGTTATAACAAATAACATGGTGAATTAGGAAGTACTTTAGTCACTGATGGGAAAGCTATGAGTTCATTTACATTAATTCACTGTAATAGTCTATTGTGATAAACATTATACGGTAATTTATGAGAAACTATTTAATCATTATTCATGTAGAGCCAGTCTTAACATATGGATGTGAATCATGGACAATTGGACAACAGACAAGAAAATCACTGGAGGCTGTAGAAATGTGATTTTACAGAAGAATGTTGAGAATACTATGGACAACTAAGAGGAGTAATGAAAACTTTCTGAAGAGGGTCAACCACGGAAATGATAAATAACTGTGTGATCGAAAGTTGTGTAGAGACATGATTACCTACGCCAGCAGGCATGGTACTTTGTGACGATGATGATTTATTAATTTTGACAAACTATTACCAGTTATAGCAGCACATATGCTTAGTTATGATAGAATATATGGTTAATTATGACAAACTAAGGTCGGTTATGGCAACCTTTATGGTCCTGTATGTTAAGTGGCAGCGAAACATGGAAATTACACACTAGAATGCGATGTGTAGTAAATAAATTACACTCTTAATTACACCATAAAATATATCATTCAGTTGTAGTGCAGTTATAGAAGACTGTATGACAAGCTTTATGGTAGATTTATGACAAACTGATTGATAGTTATGACAAGCTTTATGGTAGATTTATGACAAACTGATTGATAGCTATGACAAGCTTTATGGCAGATTTATGACAAACTGATTGATAGTTATGACAAGCTTTATGGCATATCTATGACAAACTGATTGATAGTTATGACAAGCTTTAAGGCATATCTATGACAAACTGATTGATAGTAATGACACGCCTTATGGCAGATTTATGACAAACTGATTGATAGTTATGACAAGCTTTATGGTAGATTTATGACAAACTGATTGATAGTTATGACATGCTTTATGGCAGATTTATGACAAACTGATTGATAGTTATGACAAGCTTTATGGTAGATATATGACAAACTGATTGATAGTTATGACAAGCTTTATGGCAGATTTATGACAAACTGATTGATAGTTATGACAAGCTTTATGGCAGATTTATGACAAACTGATTGATAGTTATGACAAGCCTTATGGCAGATCTATGACAAACTGATTGATAGTTATGACAAGCCTTATGGCAGATTTATGACAAACTGATTGATAGTTATGACAAGCCTTATGGCAGATTTATGACAAACTGATTGATAGTTATGACAAGCTTTAAGGCATATCTATGACAAACTGATTGATAGTTATGACAAGCTTTATGGCAGATTTATGACAAACTGATTGATAGTTATGACAAGCCTTATGGCAGATTTATGACAAACTGATTGATAGTTATGACAAGCTTTATGGCAGATTTATGACAAACTGATTGATAGTTATGACAAGCTTTATGGCAGATTTATGACAAACTGATTGCTAGTTATGACAAGATTTAAGGCAGATTTATGACAAACTGATTGCTAGTTATGACAAGCTTTATGGCAGATTTATGACAAACTGATTGATAGTTATGACAAGCTTTATGGCAGATTTATGACAAACTGATTAATAGTTTTGACAAGCTTTATGGTAGATTTATGACAAACTGATTGATAGTTATGACAAGCTTTATGGCAGATTTATGACAAACTGATTAATAGTTATGACAAGCTTTATGGTAGATTTATGACAAACTGATTGATAGTTATGACAAGCTTTATGGCATATTTATGACAAACTGTTTGATAGTTATGACAACCTTTATGGTAGATTTATGACAAACTGATTGATAGTTATGACAAGCTTTAAGGCATATCTATGACAAACTGATTGATAGTTATGACAAGCCTTATGGCAGATTAATGACAAACTGATTGATAGTTATGACAAGCCTTATGGCAGATTTATGACAAACTGATTGATAGTTATGACAAGCTTTATGGCAGATGTATGATAAACTGATTGATAGTTATGACAAGCTTTATGGCAGATTTATGACAAACTGATTGATGGTTATGACAAGCTTTAAGGCAGATTTATGACAAACTGATTGACAGTTATGACAAGATTTATGGCAGATTTATGAAAAACTGATTGATAGTTATGACAAGCTTTATGGCAGATTTATGACAAACTGATTGATAGTTATGACAAGCTTTATGGCAGATTTATGACAAACTGATTGATAGTTATGACAAGCTTTATGGTAGATTTATGACAAACTGATTGATAGTTATGACAAGCTTTATGGCAGATTTATGACAAACTGATTGATAGTTATGACAACCTTTATGGTAGATTTATGACAAACTGATTGATAGTTATGACAAGCTTTAAGGCATATCTATGAGTAACTGATTGATAGTTATGACAAGCCTTATGGCAGATTTATGACAAACTGATTGATAGTTATGACAAGCCTTATGGCAGATTTATGACAAACTGATTGATAGTTATGACAAGCCTTATGGCAGATTTATGACAAACTGATTGATAGTTATGACAAGCTTTGTGGCAGATTTATGACAAACTGATTGATAGTTATGACAAGCTTTATGGCAGATTTATGACAAACTGATTGATAGTTATAACAAGCTTTATGTCAAATTTATGACAAACTGTATGACATTTATGACACGCTAGAGGCAGATTTGTGATAAACTGAATGTAGCTGTGACAACCTGATTGATAGTTATGACAACTATAAGGCAGATTTATGAAAAACTGTAAGTATTTATAACACTCTATAAAGCAGATTCACGACAAAATGTAAGTATTTATGACACGCTATAAGGCAGATTTAAGACACACTGTAAGTATTTATGACACTCTATAAAGCAGATTCACGACAAAGTGTAAGTATTTATGACACTCTATAAAGCAGATTCACGACAAAGTGTAAGTATTTATACCACTCTATAAAGCAGATTCACGACAAAGTGTAAGTATTTATGACACTCTATAAAGCAGATTCACGACAAAGTGTAAGTATTTATGACACTCTATAAAGCAGATTCACGACAAAGTGTAAGTATTTATGACACGTTATAAGGCAGATTTAAGACAAAATGACCACACAGCTACTTGGATTGGTGTTCATACAGCATAAAGTCATACATCATTTAAGAAATAAATACAAGAAAAGCACCTTGGATTCATCCACATGCACAGTTAATCCATCCGTCTATCCAACAACCATCTTAACTATTATTGTTATCATCATCATCAAGTACCATGTCTGCAGGCGTAGGTGATCATGTCTCTCCACAACTTTCGATCTCGACAGTTATTTATCATTTCTGTTGTTGGCCTTCTGCCAAGCCATTCTCTTAAGCTGTTTGGAATCTTTACTCTTTGTTTCCCTCTATCTCTTCGTCCCTCAATTTTCCCAGTTGTTACAATATATTCCTGCTGTTCTCTTCTCATTACATGGCCAAAAAATGATGATTATTTCTTCCTAATTTTGGAAATTAGGTCTCTTTTTGCTTTGGCCTCTTTCAGAACGTTTTCATTACTCTTCTTAGCTGCCCATGGTATTCTCAACATTCAAATGTAAAACCACATTTCTACAGACTCCAGTTATTTTCTTGTCTGTTGTCCTATTGTCCATGATTCACATCCATATGTTAAGACTGGCTCTACATAACATTTAAGAACTCTTTTTCTTGTTTCTATTGTCAAAAATGGATTGTATAATATCTTCATCATTTTTTTGAGAAGCTGCTTTTGCTTGAGCCATTCTGCATCTCACCTCTTTTGTACATCTTCCATCTGAGGTTAACAAAGTTCCCAAATATTTAAATTCAGTTACCTGTTTTAATATTGTTCCACATGTCTTTATTTTGATGATGTCAGAGGTGATGTCTATTTTTTCGTTGTTACCATTTGTGTACTATTATTGTACTTTTATCTAAGTCATTGATGGCCATATTATTATTGTTCTTTGTTAGCGTGGGTTCCGATGTGCCTGATACAGCCAGTATGAGGCTTGCGATGGCTATTGCATGATGGTATGGATGTGTCAGTAGCCTGGCTGGGAAAACCACTCCACTAGCTACCAACGTTCGGACAACCCGTGTTCAATTCCCGCTGGAAGCAATTTATAAATTGTACTCGTTGTTGGAAAATAAATACCCCCGTGGTCGATCCAGCCGCTGGCAGAAATTGGTACCAGGTTAGCACTCTGTCTCGCCTCGCTCATGAGTAACGATGCTTGAGGCAACACAATCCAGAAGTCTCCGAACACTTTTGGATATGCGGCCGAGCACATATGGGTAAAAACCGGCGTGATAAGACCCCGATTCAAGTCTCGTATCTTTAGCTTTAAGGATGGGTTGTGTTTATTTTTTAACTGTTCTAATCAATACAACTTCTAGTAAATCACATATCCATTAATTATTTCAACACACAAATCATTCGACGATCAATATATTGTATCTTAAAACCAAGCAATCCACAAACAATCCACCAATTCATAAATTATAAAATCAACCAAATCATCACACACAAAAAATATCCACAAATGCATCAATTATTAAAACCACAAAAATCATCAAATTATTCATCAATTCATTAATGACTAAAATCAATAAAAAATCATCAACATCTTATTCAATTAACAAAATCATCAAACTATCCATCAGTGCATCATCAAAATCTCTATCAATTCATCAAGTATTAAAATTAGCAAAATCATCAAACTATTAAATCAATAATTCTGGACCCTCTTTATTCCATCTAACAACAGCCCCTGAAAACCATCTACGCTTCTACCCATCAACTCATCACCCATCCAGTGCTACTAGTATACCCACATACATGTTTTACCTACCTACCTACCTACTAGTATCTGGAGCTTAATTCTTACCACCCCAGTGGGGATAACTGGTTACAAACATCACTATTGTATCAACGATCCAGCGGGTTGTAGGAAGCCATGACAGAACAGTGGTTTGTGAGTCGGCCAATTGATGATAAGAGGTTGGTTCATTGACGGCTTCTAGGTCCATCCTGCGTTAAATGAGTAAAGGAGATTCTTCTTTTTTTTGTTTTACAAAGAACAGCGGCTAACTACATTACCGCTCCCCTCGTCGCAAACAATAAAAATATGTCCGTATCAGCAACAATATGAGCACTGACGTCATATATCCGTATACGTCACACTCTAAGAATGATATGACTATTTACTTTCACCCACACAACTACGTCTCTCTCTCTCTCTCTCTCTCTCTCTCTCTCTCTCTCTCTTACTCCCTTTTTCTCTTTCTTTCAATTCAGCAGATAATCGTAAAGTCCCATGTTTGACTAAAGGAAGACGCTGCTAGCGCCCTTCACAAGCGACGCACGGAGACATACGCCACTAAAAACATGTAATAGAAAAAGACAAGACTCGATCTTACATAACTTGGTGGCAATATTTGTGGGATCATATGTGCGATAAAATAGCAAACACTGGAGAGTGACCTCATGCAATCTCTACCCCCATAGCTTGGGGCATGCCTTGACTAGGGGTGGTTGTGTAGATCTGAAAAGATTTGGGGAACACACCATAGGACAGCCAGAAAGGGAAATTGAAAGAGTGGATCTTATCAGGTGAAGCAAATATTTGTTTAAGGTATTCCATTTTCTGCGGGTACAAAAGAGTTCATATCAGAATATCAGTGAGGGTTTCAACAAAATGCTGGTGTGTGTGCTGTTGTTGTGGAGAGGGTACCGGCATAGATACTAGGGTCATTTCTGCTAGTGCGTGGATATTGATGGTGGGTGTGCGTGTGCAATCAGGGGTCTCCAAACTGTAGCAAGAGAGGCTCGTGCATGTAGTTTGTTTAGAATGTAGTATTACAAATGATTTATGAACACAGTACCCGTTTCATATACAGCTTAAATTAGAATTGGTGATAATGTCAATGCTTCACCACGATAACCGATGTATGGTCAGCACAACGTCAAGTTTTTTTTTACTTTTCAAAAATAAAAAATAAACACTTTTGATAATTCTCAGAGGTGTGGTAAACGCCTGTATCCGGTTTTATACTTTGGCGAGTAGGAAAGGATGAGGGGGAGGGTAGTACCCTAGCAGCAAAAAGGAGTTGAATTTAGACACCAGGTTTTCTGAGCTGCAAAAGTAGAGAAGTAAAGTACCCCCGTCACGCCAAGTGGCACATAGGGAATATAGTGTTAATGACCATACATTTCACAGACCCTCGGCACATGATTTTTTTGGGTAATGTGGTCGGTATTACGCCCGTGTCGCTTTACTTTCACAGAAAAAAAAAATCCGGTACCCATTACACCCCTAGGTGAACCGGAAACCGTCGGTTGGGATTGAACCCTACCTCTTGTCCTTTGTAGTCCAGTTCACTAACCACTGAGCTATCGCGGCTCCCATTCTGAGCTGTGCTATAACCAAACTTTATCTTTGCAGTTTTCATCAATTCTAATTCTTCTTTCAACCTTCGACTCCCTGTGGAGCAAGAGTTTTCCAAAAACACTTTTTATACCGTTCTGTTTGATGCCTTTATCGATCGCATCGTGTCTTCCTCATCTTTGTCTTCTCCAAGTATACTTTAGCACTCCCTTTTGTTTCCTACCTTAATTAAAGAAAAGAGATATGTCGTGTAATACTCTTATTTGATATCCACAGTTTGTGTGCGTGTGTGTGTGTGTGTCTGTGTCTGTGTCTGTGTCTGTATGTGTGTGTGTGTGTGTGTCTGTGTGTGTGTGTGTGTGACCTGTCCAGATGAAAATTAATGTAAAAGTTCGTTAAATGAATTCAAAGCAGGCTATTATTATCAAAACCGATTGCATTGGACAGCCATTTAAGAATGTCAAAATAGGAAACAGGTTGGAACATGTTGTTTTAACATGCAGAATGGTGGAAAGGCGAAGAAGAAAATCGAGAGGGAAATATATTTCAGGAGTCTCATAATCATCATCATCATGTGCCCTCTCCGCAATGAAGGTTGGCTACCATGGATCGCCATTCTACTCTGTTTCTTGCTTTGATGGTGCAGGCTGACATAGATTGACTTGTCCATCTTTTGATGTTACTCGTCCATGTTAGTCTTGGTCTGCTTCTGCCTCTTTTGCCTTGTATTTTTCCTTCCAATATTACTTTTTATAGGCTGTTGTGTCTTTTAACATGCCCCAAAAATTTAATTTGTCTTGTCTTAATTGTGTTCAGCAGTTCTCTTTTTATTTTTAGTTGTTTTAAAACTTCGTCGTTTGTTATCTTTTGTTCCCATCGAATTCTACCTATTCTTCTATAAATCCACATTTCAAAGGCTTCAATTTTCTGTTCTGTTTTCTTGTCTAATGTCCATGTTTCTGCACCACACAGGAATATTGAGAAGATGTAACATTTTGCCATTCTTAGTTTCAGCCCTGCTGATATTTGTTTTGTTGTTAGTATATTTTTCATGGCATTAAAATTACTTTTTGCCATACCTATTCTTTTGTTTATTTCAGTTTTGCATTTTCCATCATTGGTCTCATAATAGAATACTTTATTTTTTAATGAACAAAGACATAATCAGTGCATTATTTTTTTCTAAAATAAAGTTGACATGAACTCCATCATCCTGAGCTATAAAATAAAAATTATTGCAATAAATCAAGTCTATGTGGCTGTGACATACGTATAGTTGTAATACTGTTGGCGAAGACTAGAACACGAGAATGTAAACTGGTGGCAATTACAGTTTTCAGTTGTTTATAAAATGTTTCTCGGGACCAATAAATTCTAAAAAGCTCACATGAACGTCTGCTGGACCGTTTCGGCTTAAAAAAAAAAAACCTGATACAGACACTCCTCGGACTACAGTTACCGTTCTTTGTTTGGGAGATGAGTTAGTAATTCGGATGATTCCACCGGCACGGGCAGTTGAGCAATTATGGATTTTAATTCGTGTGCTGTGATACCGAGGCCTTCCATATCCAATAGCAATTGTTAACAATAACAGTATCCCTGATTGTTTCATTAATTGCAATGCTTTTGGGACATCAGCAAATACGGACAATTTCAATCAGCGGAGAGCTAATGGTTTTCCCCTTCAGAGTTGAACTTCTGATACGATCTTAACCGTGAAGAATGGCGAACTGGCCTGTGTGGATTAGTTATTTGTTGCTTGTTCAAAGTTTGTCGTGCTTCATTACTTCATTCTTTGGCTGCATTCATCGGTACAGTCCTAAAGTACAAGGTCGAAGTTCTTAAGACCCTTGACTTTCAATATATTGCTAAAAAGTGTCTTTTACGTTCATGTTTGTTCGTGTTAGATCATCAAACATTTGATCTCAAGCAGTGTTCTTTCTGTGTTGCTCTCTTCCAATCTTTTTTTCTATCTTTTACTGTTTCTTCGTTGAAGTTAAGAAAAATATTTGCCGGACTCGACGAGCGGGATATTTGGCATTACCCATACTATTTGGCATTACCCATACTATTTAGCATTACCCATACTATCTGGAGGCAATGCACCTGACAGCAACAGAGCTACTAGTGTTCATGTCTGATAACATGCAGGAGACAAATAATAATAAATGAATATTATTATAGAGGGAAACTTCCGAGGCGATAATCAGCGAATCAATTCAGAGGAAGAGGTATGTTTACAGCACTCGGGAAAAAATGACAAATAATCAACAGAAAAAAAAAACAAAAGAACAATATATGGACCGAAGCAGGATCGAACCCGTACTCAGTGGCACAGCGCCTTGCCACGAAAAGCCAAACGATAGGGAACACTGCCACTCTAACAAATAGCTGAGTGAGTCATTGCGATCTTCGTTGTCAGTTATACGCTGTCTAAATCTTCTTTAAACCTGGTCATTTCTATCATGCTCCAGGAAAGATAAGCTCAGTATTTGTCTTGAGTCCACGGTAGCGAAGTAATTAGATGCTATTTTACTGTTCAAGTAGGCCTGGGTTCAAATCCCTAAATGTAGTGATTTTTTTTTCCCTTTTCGAAACGTAACGTGTGTCCGCGGTTCACCAAACCACCCTTAGCCCGCAGTGTTGTGGGACCCTAAACTCATCGCACTACACGATTTCCATTTTCTTATCATTACTTTGATCGCTCTGCAAATGTATTCTTCTTTTATTTTTATTCTTTCCTTCCTCATTTGCCTTTCAGCGTCGACGGGAGATATAATTTGCGGTCTTTTGCTCTTCTGCTCGCCTCTGCTGCTGTTATGTTCCCTAGTGCTTCTAATATTTCGCCAATCCATTTTTTTCGTGGTCGACCCTTGGGTTTGATGTTTTCGCAACGTTTATTGAGGGCTCGTTGTGTTGTGTTTTGATCAATCTGTCTTGTCACGTGGTCAAACCATTTTATCTGTTGTTTCTCTATATAATCTATGGCGGTGGTTATTCCTAGCTTTTTTTCTCAGTTCTTCATTTCTGATTTTGTCTCTCAGGCTTTTTTCCTGTCATTCGTCTAACACACTTCATTTCAGTAGAGGTTATTTGTCTTATTGTTTTCGCATTTATGGTCCAGGACTGTCATTGGTAGCACAACGTTGAGATGAAGATTGCATTGTAGAGTGCCCGTTTTGCCTCTAGAGTTATTTCCTTGTTGGACAATAACTGTCCAATGATTTGACATGCTTTGTTACATCTTGAGTCTATCTCTGCTGTTTGTGAATTGTAGTTTGTCACTACACTTCATAGGTATTTGAATTCCGCTACTTGTTTGAGTTGCCTGCATTCTATACGTATGTTGATGTTCTGTTTCTCTTATGCGACATTCATGGCTTCGGTGTAAGTCTTCTGTAAATTTATTATCTCTTGTATATTCATAATTAATCTTTCATTACCTTCTGGGTACAGTCTACAAATAATAAGACGTGGGAAGTTTCAGCATTCTATTCTATTCTATTCTAATCTATTCTATTCTATTCTATTCTATTCGATCCATGGAACCAGTTTCATTGCAGTTGGAAATTCCTCTATCCGCTTCACCGCTTGTCACAGCATTTCCCACAATACATCGGTAAATTCTGTTGACTAAGTCTCTCCGTGCATGTCCTACCTGACTACACAGGCGACTATTCCACATCTCCTTAGTGGCCTCTTTCAAAGCCTCTTATGCCTCTTAGTCATCTATTCTATGCCAAGTTTGACGTATTATATAACCCTTGTTTGCCCATGTTATTTGTGAAAGATTTTTGTCATATCTAGCTATCATTTTCTTTTTTTTTTTGTTCGCTTATTAGGGTGCTTCGATGCACCGTGTTGTACACCTTGTATCCAGTGCGTGCAAGTGTCTTCCGCACGCATTTGTTCGAGATCGCTTCCTTGGAGATAATCTGTGTTACCCAGGCTTTATCAGAATTCCTTTCTCAGCCTCGTTTATTTTTATTCAGAGGGGGTCAACTGTGCTAAGTTTAGTACCAATAGAACTTAAAATAGATGTCGAAAGAAATTGTAAAAATTCACTAGTCGAATAGGATCACCAGTCTTGATGTTCTGTTTAAGGTTTACTATCCTATGAGCAAAAATGGAATGGCAAAAAGTAATTTTAATGTCATGAAGAACATACTAACATCAAAACAAATAACACCAGGGCTAAAACTAAGAGTAGAAAAATGTTATGTCTTCTCAACATTCCTATATGGTTCAGAAACATGGACATTAGACAAGAAAACAGAACAGAGAATTGCAGTCTTTGAAATGTGGATATATAGAAGAATATGTAGAATTGGATGGGAGGAAAAGAAAACAAACGATGGAGTTTTAAAACAACTAACAATAACAAGAGAACTATTAAATACGATTAAGACAAGACAAATGCAATTTTTGGGGCATGTTAAAAGACACAACAGTCTACTAAAAGTAATCTTGAAAGGGAAAATACAAGGCAAAAGAGGCAGAGGCAGACCAAGGCTAACAAGGACGAATAACATCAAAAGATGGACAAACCAACCTATGACAACCTGCACCATCAAAGCAAGAGACAGAGCAGAATGGCGCTCCACTGTAGCCAACCTTCGTTGCGGAGATGGCACTCGATGATGATGATGATGATGATGATGATGATGATGATCCTATGAGCAAGTGGTTTGGTGTAACGTACACTCCTACAAGTTATGGTGACAGCTTTACAAAGAAGAAACACAACAGAATACTGACGTTTCAGCCTACATTCGGCCTTCTCTTCAGAAAATGAGTCAAATACAAGTATTTGCCTGTCTCTTTTACTTTTCTAGCTTTTGTCTATCCTAATTTCGAACAAAGCAGTGATAACAATATACAGGTTGTATTATTTACCATTTTATCAAATAGACATCTCTTAGTACAATATACAGACTGTAGTATTTACCATTTTATCATATAGACATCTCCTGTTATAATATACAGACTGTCGTATTTACCATTTTATCAAATAGACATCTCTTGTTGTAATATACAGACAGTAGTATTTACCATTTTATCAAATAGACATCTCTTATTACACTATACTGACTGTAGTATTTACCATTTTATAAAATAGACATCTCTTATTGCAGTATACAGAGTGTAGTATTTACCATTTCATCAAATAGACATCTCTTATTACAATATACTGACTGTAGTATTTACCATTTTAACAAATAGACATCTCTTATTACAATATACTGACTGTAGTATTTACCATTTTATCAAATAGACATCTCTTATTACACTATACTGACTGTAGTATTTACCATTTTATAAAATAGACATCTCTTATTGCAGTATACAGAGTGTAGTATTTACCATTTCATCAAATAGACATCTCTTATTACAATATACTGACTGTAGTATTTACCATTTTATCAAATAGACATCTAATGTCCAGGTGTCATATATTTTTCCTTTTTGTCAACACGTGGCACATTTAAGTTAAGGTTTGACATCTGACATGAATCAAATCAATCATCAATCAATCCTGCTGATCTCTGGTCTATCCAATTATCACCCAATCAATCCTTCAATCAGTCAGTTAAATCACCCCTATCAATCAATTAAATGTATCCATAGATAATGGAATAGAGTATAGCTAGTGAGAGCATGGGGGCAGGTAACTTAGTTGTTATCCGCTTCTCAATAGACAATAGCAGTAACAAATGGTAGCGACCAGTAGTAAGTTAGGACATAAAGTAAGGAATGAAAATTTTCCAGAAATACAAGTTGTAGAAACAAAGTTAAGGGAGTAAAAGTTTATAGTGGGTAGTGGACATACAGAAGTGAAGTAGAATTATACAGTGAATTTAGGTCCATGGAATTTTCCACGCAGCAGGTTGTGGAAATTAGAAAATAACGCAGTGTTTGTAGGGGTATGGACCTCAGATATAACAAAGACACCCACCAAGCTAAGGTAGGAAGGTCCAGAATTATTCTGGACATAATAGTTAATGGAAATTTCCACAATTTCCACAACAGCAGGTTGGAGAAATAACAATATAGCATGCGTTGACCCCCATGACATTGGCCCGTCTGATAAATAAGTTGTCATCCAACTACCAGGAAAGGCCATGAGGTAACCATTATTTTAAATAGGTTATAGAAGTCACGAAAATAATCTGTTATTGTAAAATAGGGGGACAGTTGAGACACAGGTCAGATTTTGGAGTTCAGGTCTCGGACACAGAGTGAGGAGGGCTGACCGAGTTGCAATTTGTCACTTCGCGACAAAATTGCGATAATTTTATTGGCTACTGATTTTCAGGTGAAGAGTTGTGGTTGAGTATTTAAACTTCAACACTATAGGTTTAACACAGTCAGGATTAAATTAGTTAGAGAATGAGAATAGTCAAGATGTAGACTAAGTAAGCTTAGTCCGGCTTCGGCCGAACTGCCGAAGGCAGTTAGATAGAGTTACAACAGTCAGAACAGTTAGACAGTTAAGATTAGAAAGTGAAGTCAGTTAGTTAAGAAGATAAGAATCTTCAAGTTGTAGTTTTAAGTCAGTTGAGAAGTTATAAGTAGAAGTTGATAGAGAGTAGTGAGTATAGCAATGAAAATATGAACTTTGGTGTTGTGAAAGTGCTAATAAGAGTATTTCAAGTTGTTTCACATTCCTCATGAACGTAAGTTGAATAATGTTGTATGAAAGATATGCACTTGGGACGGACCATAGTCATCAGCGGTAGCCTCAGAGAAGTCCCGAATTAATTAACATTAATTTAAGATAAGTGCATCAACCACTAGTCGATCATTGTGCAAAGAGATATCAATAAACTGGATTATCATTATGTATTCAGAGAAAGAGTCTGTCATGATTTACCAGTTGTGTTCAACTAAAATAAATGTGATGTGCTGTCAAGAGAGTACAAAGTTAATATAAAGAATAAATATATACTATAACAATAATGCGTCCACCAATAAAATCATCAAACAACCCTCAATCAAATAATCCACCCAAACGTCAGTCCCTCATCTAATCATTGATCTAATCATCCATCTAATTATCTATCTATTCATCCATCTAAGCGTCCATCCATTATATCTTCTATTTGGCTCATCATATATCCATCCATTCATATATTCATCCATCAATCTATTCATCCATTAAAAATATAATCCCTCATCTAACCATTCATCATAACATTATCCATTGAGTTATCCATTCGTCTAATCGTCTATACAATCATCAATGAATCTAATCATCTGTTCATGTATCTAAAGTTGAATCTACCATCTAATCATCCATCATAGCGTCGTTCATTGAACCTTCTATCCTAGCATTAACCAGCCAACCATCCAACCCTGCAATATCAATCCAGTCATCCATTCCAGCATTATAAATCCAATCATCCATCCTAGCATTATCAATCCAACCATCCATCTTAGCATCACTGATCCAAACATCCATACTAGCATCACTGATCCAAACATCCATCTTAGTACTCTGATCCAACCATCCATCCTAGCATCACTGATCCAACCATCCATCCTAGCATCACTGATCCAACCATCCATCCTAGCATCACTGATCCAACCATTCATCCTAGCATCTTCCATCCAACCTTCTATCCTAACACCATCTATCCACCCAAACATCCATCCTAGCATCATCCACCCAACCATCCATCCTAGCATCCAACCATCCATCCTAGCACGATGCATCCAACCATCCATCTTAGCATCATGCATCCAACCATACATCCTAGCATCATACATCCAACCATCCATCCTAGCATCATCCACCCAACCATCCATCCTAGTATCATGCATCCAACCATCCATCCTAGCATCATCCATCCACTCACCCATCCATTCAAGCATCATCCATCCTCTGATCCATCCATTCAAACATCAATTATCCATCCTAGCAACATCCATCCAACCATCCATCCTAGCATCATCCATCCAACCATCCATCCTAGCATCTTCCATCCAACTTTCTATCCTAACACCATCTATCCACCCAACCATCCATCCTAGCATCATTCATCCACTCACCCATCCATTCAAGCATCATCCATCCTCTGATCCATCCATTCAAACATCAACCATCCATCCTAGCAACATCCATCCAACCATCCATCCTAGCATCATCATTATCCAACCATCCATCCTATCATCATCCATCCAACCATCCATCTTAGCATCTTCCATCCAACCTTCTATCCTAACACCATCTATCCACCCAACCATCCATCCTATCATCATCCATCCAAATATCCATCCTAGCATCAATCATCCAACCATCCATCCTAGCATCATCCATCCAACCATCCATCCTAGCATCATCCATCCTCTGATCCATCCATTCAAACATCAACCATCCATCCTAGCATCACGCATCCAACCATCCATCCTAGCATCATCCATCCACTCACCCATCCATTCAAGCATCATCCATCCTCTGATCCGTCCATTCAAACATCAATTATCCATCTTAGTATCATCCACCCAACCATCCATCCTAGCATCATCCACCCAACCATCCATCCTTGCATCATGCATCCAACCATCCATCCTAACACCATCTATCCATCCAACCATCCATCCTATCATCATCCATCCAACCACCCATCCTAGCATCTTCCATCCAACCTTCTATCCTAACACCATCTATCCATTCAATCATCCATCCTATCATCATCCATCCAAACATCCATCCTATCATCATCCATCCAAACATCCATCCTAGCATCATCCATCCTCTGATCCATCCATTCAAACATCAACCATCCATCCTATCATCATCCATCCAAACATCCATCCTAGCATCATCCATCCAAACATCCATCCTAGCATCATCCATCCAACCATCCATCCTAGCATCATCCATCCACTCACCCATCCAATAAAGCATCATCCATCCTCTGATCCATCCATTCAAACATCAATCATCCATCCTAGCATCATCCACCAAACCATCCATCCTAGCATCATCCACCCAACCATCCATCCTAGCATCATTCATTCAACCATCCATACTTGCATCATGCATCCAACCATCCATCCGAGCATCATCCACCCAACCATCCATCCTAGCATCATCCATCCACTCCCCATCCATTCAAGAATCATTCATCCAACCATTCATACTAGCATTATCCATCCACACACCCATCCATTCAAGAATCATCCATCCAAAAATCCATCCTAGCATCATCCATCCACAACCCATCCATTCAAGAATCATTCATCCAACCATTCATACTAGCATCATCCATCCACTCACCCATCCATTCAAGAATCATCCATCCAACCATCCATATTAGCATCATCCATCCACTCACCCATCCATTCAAGAATCATCCATCCAACCATCCATATTAGCATCATCCATCCACTCACCCATCCATTCAAGAATCATCCATCCAACCATCCATATTAGCATCATCCATCCACACACCCATCCATTCAAGAATCATTAATCCAACCATTCATACTAGCATTATCCATCCACACACCCATCCATTCAAGAATCATCCATCCAAAAATCCATCCTAGCATCATTCATCCAACCATCCATATTAGCATCATCCATCCACTCACCCATCCATTCAAGAATCATCCATCCAACCAACAACAAATCCTACCATCAATCCCTCAAATCATGACCCCCCAAATGTTGTCAATAATACATCCCCATTATATCCAACGACCCCACATCCAATGAACCTACAAACCTACCCGTCCTTCTATTTACCCACTAAACGTTCCACATGACGGTTCGCTCCCCATAAATCACCCCACTAAACACACAACGTCCCCTCGCCCCACAAACTACGAAGACCCCTGGTGCTGTGGCCCAAGCAACGAAAGAATCAAATCGTTGTTAAGGAGGTCGGACCATTTTCCTTATTGAAAGTGGAGGCTCTTGCGTGACCGGTGCGTCATATTTTGGGGATTGGGGATTACTTGCCACGAGTGGACGAGGGGTATGATTGTGTGGGCTTTACAATTCAAAGCGTTTTTTTTTTTGTGTGTGGGATGAAAACCCATAGACAGGGCGGACACGATCCAAGCTATTGTTACTTTAATGTCCACGCAACGATTTTGTTTGCTTTGTCGTGTATGGTATTGCGAAGATGGTTAGAATATTTATAGACTTTTCGGTGCATGCTTTTTTTGTTTAATGATTTGGCGGGAGATGCATAGGGACCCAGCAAAGGGATTGGATAATAGGTTGAAAGGAAGGAATATGAATTAATATAAAAAGGGCGGGAGAGGGGGGGGAGGTGAAACAGTAAAGTAAAGAGCCCCCGTCACGCCAAGTGGCGTATAGGGAATATGATGTTAGTGACCATAAATTTTACAGACCTTCAACACATGATTTTTGAAGGGTAATGTGGTCGGTATTACGCCCGTGCTGCATTACTTTCCCAGAAAAAAAATCCGGTACCCATATAAGGCTGGTTGAACGCGTGGCCGTGCGGCTAAAACCACTGTTCCGCTGGCTGAAAAGTCGGCGTACGGTGTTCGAAGCCCGCGGTAGACAGAAAGGATTTTTTTTCTATCGGGGGGTGAAATAAAAATCCTGAGTCTCACACGTCGGGGCGACTGCTTGACCAAGCGGCCTTTATCCCTCTGGTTCTATCGTTGCCCCCCCCCCCTCGACATACACCAGCAATGGTACTATGTGACGTAAAGATAGATAGAACCTGGAAGCCGTCGGTTGGGAACGAACCTTACCCCTTGTCCTTTGTAGCCCAGTTCACTAACCACTGAGCTATCTCGGCTCCCTGGTAAAACAGTGGGCAAGAAAAAAAAGTTCAGCAAGAAGATATAATAATAATAATATTAATGATGATAATAATAATACTATTAAGAAGGTGAAATAAAGCAGAAGAAAAGAGTTTCTTCCATTCCGGAAACATTAAATCCTATGGGTAAAATGTTGGTACTCCTACTTTTCTTAGGGAGCCCAAGGGTTCTTGCTTTTTGACTGGAGGGGTCCGGATTCGATCCCCAGAAGTGGCGAATTTTTTTTATCCGGACTGACAAAGCTCCGGGGTTTACCCAGCCCGTAAAAATGGGTACCAGACTACTAAGAACAATAGGAAAATTTCGTAGGATGGATGATTCTTGAATGGATGGGTGAGTGAATGATGCTTAAATGGAAGGATGGGAAAGGGGGGGGTAGGAAGTAAAGGCGGCCTGACGTGATACCGACCACATCACCCAAACATGACAACGGTGTATGTTATGTGCTTTTTGATCAGTATCATGCCAGATCACACAACTTTTTCCAGAAAAGTCCGGAACACATTTAGGGCTGGGTGAACATTATGGGCACTTTCATTAATGGATGCTTACGCAGAATAAAAGGATGGAAAGGGCAGGACAAAATCACTAACATAGAATTGTGGAAATGTACCAGTCAAATACCAGTGGATAAAGAGATACAGCGAAGACGATGGTGCTGGATAGGACACACACTGCGGAAGCCAACTGAGAGTATTACACAACAGGCCATTTTTTGGAATCCCCAGGGGAAAAGACAAAGAGGAAGACCAAGAAATTCTTCGAGAAGACAGATAGAAGCAGAGATGAAGATGATGGGGAAGACATGGAACGATCTTGAAAGAATGACAAGAAACAGAACTACTTGGAAAGTGTTGGTTGAAGACCTATGCTCCACAGGGAGCTGAAAAGTAGAAGAAAAACCTATGAGCAGCGTTAGGAAATGAAATTGACCTTTTGTCCTGAGTAGTCTGGTTCTGCAGTAACCTGTGAGCTACTGATGCTCTCAGTAATGAGAAGTGAAAAGCTAAAAGAATGAGGAAACTGATGACAATGGAAAAAGATGGAATGGAAAATAAAGAGGACAGAAGCAGAAAGATGAATACAGCTTAAAAGAAGAAGATATGTAGAGGGAACTAGTAATGGGAGAAAAGAAAGAAGATGAGGAAGTTAAAAAAGAATTAATGCGAAGATGATGTGAAAGAAAGATGACAAGACAACGAAAAGTGAGAGAATAAAGAGAATGAGTCGAAAAAAATGAGGAGAAAAAAAGAATGAAGAGAAAAAAAATGAGGAGAAAGAGATTGAGGAGAAGGAGAAAAGGAGAAGTAGATTGAGGAGAGAACGTTTGAGGAGAAAGAGAGTGGAAAGAGAAAATGAGGAGAAAGAAGAAAGATGGCAAGAGAATGAAAAGAAAGTGAGAGAATAATGAGAGAGAATGAGTAGGCTAATAAATAAAGAGAAAAAAAATGAAGAGAAAGAGAATGAGTAAAAGGGGAAGGAGAATGAAGAGAAAGAGAATGAGGAAAATGAAACTGAGGAGAAAGAAGAAAGAGAAGGAGAACAAATGAAATAGTAAGTAAAATAATTAAGTGGAGTGAGGAGAAAAAAGTTAAGTGGGCGTAGATATGTTGTTCTGTAGTTTACAGAAAGCTGTAGAGGAATCATGTCTACATTCAGGAGAGTTAGAAGAGGAACGGGAAAGGACTTGTGAACCAGTTTATAGTTTCACATTGCTGGGCAGGAGATCTGGGCGCTTACGGATTGTTGTTCGGTGTGAGATGAGGATAATCCGTTGACTAACAACTAACTAACTAAACTAACCAATCATCCAACCAACCAACAAAACACCCAGCAAACTAAACTAAGCTAAAATAACTAAACTAAACGATAATCCGTTGACTAACAACTAACTAACTAAACTAACCAATCATCCAACCAACCAACAAAACACCCAGCAAACTAAACTAAGCTAAAATAACTAAACTAAACGATAATCAGTTGACTAACAACTAACTAACTAAACTAACCAACCAACCGACCAAACACCCAACAAACTAAACTAAACGATCATCCGATGACTAACAACTAACTAAATAAACTAATCAACTAACCAACCAACCGACCAAACACCCAACAAACTAAACTAAACGATCATCCGATGACTAACAACTAACTAAATAAACTAATCAACTAACCAACCAACCGACCAAACACCCAACAAACTAAACTAAACGATCATCCGATAACTAACAACTAACTAACTAAACTAACCAACCAACCGAACAAACACCCAACAAACTAAACTAAACGATAATCCGATGACTAACAACTAACTAACTAAACTAACCAACCGACCGGCCAAACACTTAACAAACTAAACTAAACGATAATCCGATGACTAACAACTAACTAACTAATCTAACCAACTAACCAACCAACCGACCAAACGCCCAACAAACTAAACTAAACGATAACCCGATGACTAACAACTAACTAACCAACTAACCAACCAACCGACCAAACACCCAACAAACTAAACTAAACGATCATCCGATAACTAACAACTAACTAACTAAACTAACCAACTAACCAACCAACCGACCAAACACCCAACAAACTAAACTAAACGATCATCCGATAACTAACAACTAACTAACTAAACTAACCAACTAACCAACCAACTGACCAAACACCCAACAAACTAAACTAAACCATCATCCGATGACTAACAACTAACTAACTAAACTAACCAACCAACTGACCAAACACCCAACAAACTAAACTAAGCGATAATCCGATGACTATCAACTAAGTAACTAAACTAACCAACTTACCAACCAACCGACCAAACACCCAACAAACTAAACTAAACGATCATCCGATGACTAACAACTAACTAACTAAACTAACCAACTAACCAACCAACCGACCAAACACCCAACAAACTAAACTAAACCATCATCCGATGACTAACAACTAACTAAACTAACAAACCAACCGACCAAACACCCAACAAACTAAACTAAACGATCATCCGATGACTAACAACTAACAAACTAAACTAACCAACCGACCGACCAAACACCCAACAAACTAAACTAAACGATAATCCGATGACTAACAACTAAGTAACTAAACTAACCAACTTACCAACCAACCGACCAAACACCCAACAAACTAAACTAAACGATCATCCGATGACTAACAACTAACTAACTAAACTAACCAACTAACCAACCAACCGACCAAACACCCAACAAACTAAACTAAACGATCATCCGATGACTAACAACTAACTAAACTAACCAACTAACTAACCGACCGACCAAACACCCAAGAAACTAAACTAAACTACAAAAAAACTAACTAAATAACTAACTAACAGTAAAGCTGTAATATTTTTCCGCCTTTCGACCCAACACATCCGACTTTAGCACGGCATTTTTGAGTTCCGGGTTGACTTCCGTCTCGATCTCTACTCACTTTGCTAGACTACTCAGGCTAGTCTGTTTCAGGTGGCACTGCATATGGTGGAGAATGATATGAACACTTCTGGTCCTCCGATTCAGACGCAATCCATCAGCTATGAGTCGCTGACAGCTTTCTGTCCTGTTGCTGGCGTGTACTTTCGCCCCCTCAAAAAAAGACATAAAAAAGATTAAAAGCAAAATTTAAAAAATGTATGTCACCGCAGCAAAATGAAGAAGAACGAAAGAACTGAGTTTCGTAAAAAGCTTATATACGGCTAGATGTTTAAAAAGAAAAAGCTAATAAACACTTTTATTCTTTCCCGGACGCAGTCAAGCATAAAGAGAACAAACAAAACGAATATCTTTCAGACACCCACTCTGTAAAATTTCCCAACACGCAAAACGCATGGCGAAATAGCGTGGCAAAACTATTCATCTCCCGCCCAACAAAGCACAGGAAGACAAGAATAAACAAACACTTTTACAATGCCAGCATCTTCAAATTGTACATGTCAGCCACATACAGTCACATAGCAGAAGCCAGGACTGTGACACGAAATATTCTTCATCTTAATTACGTCATAATTATAATCATCGTCATCGTCTATAACCTTATTGTTGGAATTGACATTACTGTATTTAATATCATCATCATCATCATCATCATAATAGTACCGGGCCTACTAGCGTAAGTGATCATGTCTGTCCACAACAGAATGTTAAACAGGAAGTTTCTCTCTTTGCTTCCCTCTTATCTCTTCGTCCATCAATTTTTCCAGTTGTTACAATATATCCCAGTTGTTCTCTTCTTATTACATGGCCAAAAAATGATGATTGTTTCTTCCTAATATTGGAAATTAGCTCTCTTTTTGCTTTGACCTCTTTCAGAACATCTTCATTACTCTTCTTAGCTATCCATAGTATTCTCAACATTCTTCTGTAAAACCACATTTCTACAGACTCCAGTGATTTTCTTGTCTGTTGTCCTATTGCACATGATTCACATCCATATGTTAAGACTGGCTCTACATTCTTGTTTCTATTGTCAAAAATTGATTGCATAGTATCTTCCTCATTTTCTGGAAAGCTGCTCTTGCCTGAGCCATTCTGCATCTCACCTCTTTTGTACATCTTCTGTCTGAGGTTAACAAAATTCCCAAAGTAACAAAGTATTCAATATCTATCTATCTATTGTCCTTTCGAGCCGAAGACGGCACATAGGGCAGAACCACAATCACAAAAACAGAAACCTTGTGTGCCAAAAGGGCACATATTGCAGAGATCGCTGCTTCTAAAATCTATGGCTCTGTTTCCTTAACAATACTTTTTATAATGACAGCTTGTCAAGCCATCGATCAACCTCCTTAGTCGCCTCTTACGACATGCCTGGAAGGTCACAGTGTCACTATTACTTATTTAATATTCCTCTTCTTCTTCTTCTACCTTTTTAACTCCCAGAGGAGCATAGGTCTTCAACAAACACTTTCCCAGTCGTTCTGTTTTTTGCCATTCTTTTAAGATCATTCCATGTCTTCCCCATCATCTTTATCTCTGCTTCTATCTGTCTTCTCCAAGAATTCCTTGGTCTTCCTCTTTGTCTTTTCCCCTGGGGATTCCAAAAAGGGGCCTGTTGTGTAATACTCTCAGCTGGCTTCCGTAGTGTGTGTCCTATCCACCGCCATCGTCTTCGCTGTATCTCTCTATCCACTGGTGTTTGACTGTTATTTAATATACTTATACATATATAATGTGCATGTGTCCTAGGAACAGATAATACTATTAGCTCCTGCAGCTCGCTGCCTATATACACTTTTAGATCTGAAGGATTGAGCTATTGAGTTATTTGCGTGTCATCATCATTGCACTCCAAACACGTCCATAGGTGCTCAGATCCCCTCCTCAGTAAGTCCCGCAGTGTCCAGCGACTGACGACTCCAGTTCTGTGTTGATTGATAAGTCTTGATATACGCCCACTAAGTTTCTCGTTTCTGGCTGTGCTCATTATAACTCCCATCTCTTTCATCTGAAGGAGTGACGTGGACTCATGGTTGTCGAAGTCATGTACCCTTCCCACATCTCGGAGGGCATTGATGATGTACGCCCGATCCATTGGTTGATCGTCTTCAACGACACAGCAGCTAGAATACCTGTCCGCTCTTTAATTTCTCCGTACTCACGAATGTCCAGGGACGTAGACAAAGGTGACCCAACATATTTTTGAAGGATACTATTGACATGAGAGACAAGCATGCAGGTCTTGGTCATCGACAGGAGTTAGTAATTTTTAAATCACTTTATGCCCAGCTCTTTTAGTTGTCTCATCCTACGTTAGCCTAGCTTGACTCATGATTCATCAGCATCATCGTTGTCATCATCATCATCCTTATTAACGATGTTTTAAGGGGAGTGTATTAGTCATTCCTACGTTTGCTCAATCCATTTTTGATGATAAAAAAAACAAAGTAAAGTACCCCCGTCACGCCAAGTGGCATATAGGGAATATGGTGTTAATGACCATAAATTTTACAGACCTTCAGCACATGATTTTTGGGGTAATGTGGTCGGTATTACGCCCGTGCCGCTTCACCTTCCCAGAAAAAAATCCGGTACCCATTTAAGGCTGGGTGAACCCGGAAGTCGTCAGTTGGGATCGAACACTACCCCTTGTCCTTTGTAGTCCAGTTCACTAACCACTGTGCTATCGCTGCTCATTTTTTGATAATAGTAGCAAGAAAAATGGATCTTAAATGTTATGTAGAGCCAATCTTAACATATGGATGTGAATCATGGACAATAGGGCAACAGACAAGAAAATCACTGAAGACTATAGAAATGGTGTTTAACAGAAGAATGTTGAAAATATCAAGGACAACTAAGAAGAGTAATGAAAACGTTCTGAAAGAGACCAAAACAAAAAGAGAGCTAATTGTCAATGTTAGAAAGAAACAATCATCATTTTTGGACATGTAATGAGAAGGGAACAGATGGAATATATTGTAAAAACTGGGAACATTGAATGACGAAGAGATTGAGGGAAGCAAAGAGAAAAGATACCAGACAGCTTAAGAGAATGACTTGGCAAAAGGTCAACAACAGAAATGATAAATAACTGTCGAGATCGAAAATTGTGGAGAGTCATGATCACCTACGGCGGCAGGCATGATACTTGATTATGATGACGTTCGCTCCAGTGGCCTTTTTATTTTTAAATTGAATATAAAGACTTCATGATACCGAATAGTTGTCCGGTTAGACTTTATTTCCTGAGCGTCACCGTCGTTATCATCTTGTGTCGTCTCCGCATCGAATGTTGACCACCATTTCACTCTGTTTCTTGCATTAACGATGCTCGCTGTAATAATTTCTCCTGTCCATCTTTTGATGTTGTCAGCCCACTTTAGCTTGTGTCTACTTCTGTCTCGTTTATCTTGTATTTTTCCCTCCAAGTTCATTTTTTTGAGCTATTGCCTCCCTTTACGTGTCCTAATAATTATTTGTCATGTTCGAATTGCGTTACACACTTCTTTCTTCATTTTCAGATGTTTCAAAACATTCATTATTTGTTTTTGTTTTGCGCGTGTGTGTGCGCGCGCGTGTGTGTGTGTGTGCATCAAATTCTTTCCATTCTTCTATAAATTCACACTTCAAGGGCTTTAATTTTATTAACTGTTTTATTAAGTGCCTATGATTCTGTGGCGACTATGGAGTGTTGCGCATGGAACTGGCTATCCAGTACTGTGGAAAAAAATAAGCTGAAAAAAAACTTCACTAACATGGAACAAAGAGGAAGACCAAAATAGTCTTGGAGAAGACAGATGTAAGCAGAGATGAAGACGATGGGGAAGACGTGGGATTATCTTTAAAAAATAGCAAGAACAGAACGGCTTGAAAAGTGTTTTGTTGAAGATTTATGTTCCACAGGGAGCTGAAAGGTAGAAGAAGAAGAAAGTTTCTGTGCCGTACACGAATGTTGAAATATCTTGAGCACCTTCCACAACTATGTCCTAATCGAGGCGTTTCCCTGATTAATGAATGCAATCTTTAGTTCTTCATTACGATGTTGTTGTTTTGTTCTTGTGCATGCAAGCACTACATAAAGTCTGCACATCATCGACACTCTCTGAATCCAACCAGAGGTTCACCTCCTTATGTTTCAACCTATGTGTGCTTTGTTCGTTGTTCTGCTATTTTCACATACATTCTTATGTGGCTGAGGAGAGATTTAATTCCGCATCTGTGTTAATCATGTCTCATATCTGCATGTGTGTCTGTGTTTAGTCATATCTCATATCTTAGTGTGTACCAGTGTTAGTCATATGTCATATCTTTGTGTGTGCATGTCTGGGTTAGTGATATCTCATATCTTTGTGTGCATGTTTATATTAGTCATATCTCATATCTTTGTGTGTGCTTGTCTGTGTTTGTCACATCTCATATCCTTGTGTGTGCATGGCTATGTTAGTCCCATCTCATATCTTTGTGTGTGCATATCTATGTTAGTCATATCTCTTATCTTAGTGTGCATGTCTATGTTAGGCATGTGTCATATCTTTGTGTGTGCATGTCAATGTCAGTTATATCTCATATCTTTATGTGCATGTTTATGTTAGTCATGTGTCATATATCTTGATGTGTGTCAGTGTTAGTCATGCCTCGTATCGCTATGTGCATGTCTGTGTTAGTCACATCTCACATCTTTGTGTGTGCATGTCTGTGTTAGTCACATCTCATATCTTTGTGTGTGCATGTCTGTGTTAGTCACATCTCACATCTTTGTGTGTGCATGTCTGTGTTAGTCACATTTCACATCTTTGTGCGTGCGTGTCTGTGTTAGTCACATCTCACATCTTTATGTGTGCATATCTGTGTTTGTCACCTCTAGTGACTCGGGCAGATGGTGCTCGTAAACCTGGGAGGGCTGACCATCTAAGGGCAGAATCCCCCTACAGAAAAGACAATCTGCTGCCTTGCAGGAAGATTGGGGACAATCAAAGGCTAGGGAAAGCAAACCCGAATAAAATGTTGGCTGAAATCGGATGCACTGGGCTATTGGCGCAGAACACAGTGCAACGTTTTAACGGGTGTCCAATCAGAGTGGATCTGGCGAACTATACTTGTGATGTTCTGTCTGTGGGGGCGATCAACACACTTAGCCTGACAGCTGACTTCATGTGAGAGTCTGGAACCCTTACTCTGATTGAGTCCTGATCGCAGAGAGAGAGAGAGAGAGAGAGAGAGAGAGAGAGAGAGATTATCAACACGAATTCCGCACTGCTTCACCAAACGAAACGTTCTGTCGAGTTGTAATGTCAAGAGTGAAGCTTGAATCTCGTCTATCCGTTTGTTTGTGCAAATATCTACATAATCTCTACCTCGACGGTGAGCTATCAAAGTCACACTTGGAAACTATAATCTAGAACGCTAAATAAGACAAGTAGGCAAAAACCAGAGAAACTAAATGTGTCAGACGCATGATGGGAGATAAGAGACACAAATTAGAAATGAAGAACTAAGAACGCAGTTAATGATGGATCATCGTCTTGGTGACAGAATAAGCACACGAAAAAAATATACATTTTTTTGGCAACAAAACAATACAGAAACAATGAAACATACTCCAAAAGCTATTAAACAAAACGAATACTCTGACGTCCCTGAGCAAGATTGATAGAATGAATATTAGCACGAACTCGGAGACAGACATGGTATGGCAGACATCAAGGAACCAACGACCGTAAAGAAACAAATTAGGGACAATTGTATCGTTACAGCACTTGGTAAAATCCATAAATAAACAACAGAGAAACACACAGAGAACAACAGGCAGCCCTAAATAAGATCACTCCTCGACACAGCACTCTGCTACGAGAGAGACCTGTATTTCAGCACACTGATAGCTAAGCAACCTAGAAAAGGCTGCTACCGTTTGCGATATCTGTCATGCATGTGTCATCCCTTGACTAGAGCATGGAGTAAGGACAACAAAATCAGGAATAAATTCATAGACACAGTTGTCGATTTGTAAAACCAACATAGTCACACGTAGAATATGATAAATGCTGTTGTTCTCAGTAACTTATGTCTTCCCCCTGATTCTGAATCAATATTCTCTCCCCTCCAACCACCACACGCAACTCTTAAGTATCATCATCATCATCATGTGCCATACCGGTTGGCGTAGGCGATCATGCCCTTCCACAATCTTCTATCTACAGTTCACCGTATCAGTTCTGTTGTTGACTGTTTTTCATGCCATGACACCATGCTATCCAGTATTCTCTCTCTTTGTCGTTCGCGATCTCTCTTTCCTTTTATTTTGCCAGCTGTAACCAAGTATTCCAACTTTCCTCGTCTCGTGATGTGGCCGAAAAATGTTGATTGTTTCTTTCTAATGTTTTTTAGGAGTTCCTTTTTCGTGTTGGCCTCTTTGAGAATTTCCTCATTGATATCTTTTTAGCTGTCCAAGGAACTTTCAACATTTAGTTAAGAATGGACTAATATATTCAGTGAGGAAACATAATAGTCGTCACAATGATGATCGATATAACTTAATGGTGTCAAACTCTCGATAGTCCTACGGCATTACATGACCTGGGTCTAGGTCGAAGCGGTTACTCCCTTCTTTCTCTCCACACCCTCTCCCACACAGTCCGGCAGTAAACACTCCTTACAACTGGGGCAATCCTAGGAGTTGAACAATTTTGTTGTCAGACAATTTATAAACCTTATCTGTTTTATATGCTTTGTGGGCGGCGGTCTTGGGCTTATGTTTTATTGAACCAAGCGTTACTATGTCTTATAGTTTCTTTTTGTGTTCACATCTTGATGTTTACATATCTCTCTCTCTCTCTTGCTCTCTCGTTATTATGTCTCATAGTTTCTTTCTGTGTTCACATCTTGATGTTTACATATCTCTCTCTCTCTCTCTCTCTCTCTCTCTCTCTCTCTCTCTCTCTCGTTATTATGT